>CAJVPU010002315.1:0-10845 GCA_910591775.1 Dentiscutata heterogama | reverse complement strand
AGCCGCCTAGCTGAGTTTTTAGTCTGAGCTCCCATTCTTGCATATAATTTATATTTTTTGTTATTATACAAATGAAGTCGTTCTATATAACTACTTATATAAACTACTCAATAAAGATCCGAGCAAGGCCTCACCTTAATACCAAAAAAAAAAAAATTTTTTGTATATTATTAATTAAGTTTTTAAATAAATATTTTTAGAAAATTATTGATTTTTGTAAATTAATATACTGCCAATAGCATACTATTTAGGCCAATCTAAATAATAAAATTATTAATAAATTTTACAAGCTAAAAAATTAATTGATAATCTGCCAGTCAACAGAAGAATAAAAATAGTGTAACATGATGCAAATCACTATGTAAATCCAATATAGTGTGAATCTGAAAAATTTCTACTGTTCGTCTAAAGAAAACATTTTTTCGTACTAAGTTAATCGATTTGTAAATTAATTGAAAGTTGTAGAGCTCGTCTTTGCGGTTCTAATGGTGGTTAAATCATTCAAATCGGCCTAGTGGATGCTGAGATATCTTAAAAAAACGCGTTAATGACTATATAAAATCTCTATGTAAAAAATATATTGTTTACATAGAGATTTTATATAATTGTTGACGCGTTTTTTAAAGATATCTTGGCATCCACTGGGCCGAGTTGGATGTTTAACCACCATTAGAACCGCAAAGACGAGCTCTACAACTTTCAATTAATTTACAAAATTGATTAACTTAGTACGAAAAAATGTTTTCTTTGGATGAACAGTAGAAATTTTTCAGATTCACACTATACATAGTGATTTGTGTCACGTTACACTATGATTATTCTTCTGTTGACTGGCAGATTATCAATTAATTATATAAAAAATTTAAAAAACTTTTATAACAAAAAAATTTAGTATTAATTATTTATAATAATTATTACTTACTATATTTTCGCGAAATAATGTACAGGGGTGAAATTATGAATTTCAGCCTAAATTAAGCTTAATTCTGGTCATTATTCTAAATAATGCCCATGCCTGTTATTTTGCGAATATACAGTATATATATTATAAGTTTTTTTTCAAATTTATTACAATTTATTACTACTTATAGTAAGCTAATATTTAAAAAAAATTTTATTGATTATAATTTTTTAAATTTCTAATTAAAGTTATAAGGAATTATTTATTTGTAGCCATATTCAATAATTCTGCAATAACTCAAAATTTTACTAGGGTAACACCTATCATGTAACTAAGTAAAAATGCTCCTCATGCAATTTTACTTTACTTTAACTTCAAACCCTAACTCTAATCTAACCTAACCTTAATTCTAACCCTAACCCTAATGTTAAATGGCTGTAAAATTTTTCTATAAAAAAACTATTTTAGTAGTACAGCTACATGTAGCTTATGGCACAAATAAATTAATTCAAGTTATAAAAATTTATTTTTTGATTTTAATTATAAATTTTCTTTAATAGCAAATTAGTTTATTTTAAATGAAATATACTTAAAATAACTAGTGGTGATCATCACTGCCCCTAATTATTTTTAGGGTTAGGGTGTGGGTATTAAGAATTATTTTTTTTTATATATAATATAATATAGAGCTAATAAAGTCCTGATTTCAGTTTTCATAAGGTTTTTAGGGGTCCTGAACATTTTTATTTAGAGTACCCTATCCTGTTTACTTAGTACATTTTTGAGATATAAGCACTCTGGTAATGATCATCACTGGTTATAGTTAGTAATACTCATTTTAAATTATATTACTTTAAATTTTAAAAAAAACTTATTTATTTTTTAAATATAAATCTAAAAATAGATTTATATAGTATTTATTAGTAAAATTTAAAGTTAAATTATTTTTTGTATATTATATTCAATTTTGATGAAATTTTGCAATTTAAATTAACAGCCTTATTTTTACAATTTTTATTAAAAATTTAAATAAATTTACTTTTCAAAAAAAAAATTTATAAACAAGAATATTCTATAAGATAACTAGTAAATGCTATATAAATCTAGTTTAAACTAAGATTTTAAAGTTAAAAAAAATTATATAAATTTTTAAAAAATATTTATAACTACTATAATGCTTGGTATGCAATTATATAGATTTAAGACATATTAAAAAAATATTTAAACAAATAATTAATTTTTAAAATTAATAGATAATTGCTTTTGAAAAGTGTCACATGGTAGTACAACGTACTACCGGTAGTAAGTGAAATCTAAAAAAAAAAGGTATTAATTTAATTAGCACGTTAAGAGAGCTTCGGAGAGTAAAATTTTTATTTGTATATGTTTGTTTGTTCAAAGAGTTATTTAAATTTTTATAAAAAAAAACTAGTCAACGATTACCTATGTGAAAAATCGAAAACATTCCCTGCGTCCAAAAACAAGCGTTCACTTGGTATACTTGTTGCAGAAATTGTATAAAACCAGAAATTGCTGTTTTTGTAAAACTATTAAACTGCAGAATTATCATTTTGATTTTGAAAGTTTGATAAAAAAAACTGTTTTAATAAATCTTTTACGGGACATTAATATAAGATGCAGTATCCTTTTCAATATTAAATCAAATCCCATGCTTTTAATTACGATAATTCAATTTTGAAAAACCTGAAAGAATTATTAAATCAATATTTATGAAAATTGTTATTTATAATAAATCAAATTTATCATTATCATTACACTTAAAATTGACTGATGCCCAATTATGAATGAAAACTTATTTCGATGCTCGTAATTTTTGATAGATGGTCAAATAGTAATTCATAGATTATATTCTCTCTATATTTATCTAATTTCTATCACCTAATTCAAAAATCTTATTTTATCTTAGACTATCAATTAACAATTGACAATAAAAGATTCATATGGTACCAATTTAACAAATCCTTCTAAATCTTTTTTAAGTTTATCTAAACTCATTTCTTTGAATATACTCACAGTATTCAAGGTCTTCTTTCGTATACAAAATCTAATTAACGCATTGATTTTTTCCTCTTTATTATAGTGCATGCGAAATGATAGCTGTTTTAAAGGTGCATTACAATGATCGAGTAAAATATCAATATGCGAGTCCAACCATATTTTAGTCAAGTCAAGATATTGTAATGTTGATGGTAATTTTTCTGCAAGCTGCTTAACATTTGATTTTATTTCTTTTTTTCGCAATTCACGTGTCATCACTTCTGGTCCATCATCCCAGCATATGGTGAGAAATTGAAGTTTTTGTAAACACTCAATAAGATTCAAAAATTGAGTGAAAAGTTTGACACCCGATATATAGAGATAAGTAATATTTGGACAGAAAGCCATAAGTGTATCTATTAATGACGATTGCGAATAAATTTCTGAATAAAAATCTATATAAAATTCTGTATTAAGTTTAAGTCGTTGTAGTGATGAGCCAGACTTTTCTAAAATTTGTATTAGATTTGATGCATCTATTGAGTTGCAAGAATTTATTTCTAAAATATTGACTTTGGTATTTAATATCTTAAATATTTCCTCGTTGCAACGTGAGGTACGAATAGTTTCTAAATTTTCACAATTTCTTAGCACGTTAAACTCCGGATTATAATAAGCACAACCTTTTATTATAATTTCTTTTAATGTCTTTTTTTGACTTTTTAGAGCTAAAATGATACCATATAATTCTCTTGGTGCTTCTTCGTCGCGGAAAAAGTTAAACCATTTAAGGTGTTCTTGTGATTTGATAATGCATGTTAATTCTTGGCATAGTTGTGGAAGGCAATCAGAATAATGCATTTTAATTCTCAAGTCAGTGATTTTCGTAGCGCTTTTTGCCAAAATTTTTAATAATGTGATGGTTTGTTCGAAGTCAGTTTCATATTCAGATTCATATTCGGATTCGAATTCGGATTCGGATTCGGATTCAAATTCAGATTTAGGTGATATTACAACAGATAGAGCACGAAGCCGTGAGAGAAAGTTCATATTTTGTTCCAATAAGTAAAAGATCTCAGAATTAATTTTAACGGAATTGTTGTAAATATTTAAATCTAATATAGACGAAATGGCACCACTTTCGGAAATATTTAAATCTAATCTAGACAAGATGGCTCCACTTTCAATAATGTTTTTAAGCAATAAGTTAACTACATTATATTTTAATTTATCTATTTGCTGGTTGATATTATTCCATCTGATCCATTGTTCAACTTTATTATTTAAAAGAGATAAGTTGAGAACTTCTAAAAATCTTGCATAGCGAAATAAAGTATTAGGAAAATCAGTAATTATCCCGTATTCTTTTAAAATAAAATTTCCATAATCTTCAAAGGATGAAATATATTTTGATATGAAAATTGGATTTTTGCTAAATGAAAATGGATCTCGCCAAAGCATAGGAATTGACATCTTACACCAATGTCGGCTTACAAGTGTACATGAATGTAAGGTATAAATTTCATTATTTAAATTATTTAAAATTCTTTCCATTAATTCAGGCATATCGCCCATAAACAATTTTGACGCCATGAGAAAGGTGTAAGAGAAGAGACTTTGTAAAATCAAAAGGCAATAATTTACGCCGTAGTATGTTACATATACATGATAATGTCGCACGAAGTTTTGTTAGCCAGGGACGGTGATTTTCTGTGTTCACGGAATTTTGCACTAATTAAAATTTTGACCGGAATTTCGAATCGAAATGCTGGCCAAATCGTAGAATTTCGCAGAATTATCTTTTATTACGAATAGAATTAGGTATGCACGTACAATATTAGATATTTTATCGCCGCAAAAAATCGCCCTGGGCCATACGTATCAGAAACAGAGCGTAGCGAAAATCTGTGCTTTTTATTGGTTGTCATAAAAGCTTATTGACAATATCTTCAAGTTTTTGACATCTTTTTACTAACAAATGTTATGAAGTCGATAATTTTGAAATTGCGGGGGGGGGGGGTTAAGTTCATCCATGCAGCCCCAAAACTTTAGGAACATTAATTTATTCGATACTGCATTTCTAATTTTGTAATTAGCTTGGCATTTTCTATATCACATTCTTTAGTTTCGTGAGTTTGGCTTCCATGGTATTTACTATCGCTTTATACAAAAGCGGACATATTTGAAATACTTCAAGTGCGTGAAAAAAAATTATGTAGATCACTTTCGCTTTGCCATAATCAATCATTAAATTCACAACTTTAATACATTTGGATAGATATGTTTTCACAAACTTGGTATTCTCTAAAAACACTTGCGTCACTGAGCTTAAATTTAAATATTAGATATATATATAATTTAAATATCATATATATATATATATGTATTCATTATATCGCCGATCATTAAAGAAATTGAAAATTTTTCTAAAAAGTGCTTGAAAAAGGAAAGAGTAAATTATAAAGATATGAGAAAGAAAATAAAAAAATTTTTATAATGTCTTTTTTTTACAAGCAAAAATAAAAAAAATAGTAGACAATATTTGGTCTTAGTAACTTTTGCGGTTTATGCGTTCTATTTACGATTAAGCATAACATATGGTTAAAATAATAAGCCCCAAATGTAGAAACTTTAATTATTAGCGCAAATGTGAACGATTGCTAAAGATAATTAAAATTCTTAGTAAAAAACCATATTCATTTTAAATTTAAATCCATATATCAGCTCGGATGTATTATTTTTTAAAAACATAGCAACATTTTCTCAGTGCTTCATAATCTTCATTCTCTGTCCAAAATGGTCCTTTCAGTTTTGCATCTAACATATCATTCCAGAATTCTCTAATCACCTTTGCTTTTAGTTCAAAATTCTCATCGGAAGTTGTTGGAAATTTTGATGGATTTCGTAAAATATAAACTGTACGTACGAATGAATGCAAATCATCAGATGCCTTAGGTACGTAACGATTAAAGTTGTTTTTTAGAACATTTGGTGAAGCAAATGTAATCGTTCCTTCGTAATTCACCATACCACCATGTGTATGCCTGATCGATGATCCCCAGTCAGCGAGTATAAGTGTATCATAATTAGAATTTAATAAGATGTTTTCAGGGCGCACATCTCGATGATAAATTTTCAATTAATGTATGCGTTTTAAAAGGCGAAGGAGTTGTAAAGCATGAGATGTTCTGAATTGATCATCAATTCGTTCACAAACCGGGCGAACTGTCATCATGTGCAACATATTGTGGAACGTTTTCAAAATAATTCTCATTTAAAAATTTTAATGCAGACACTTCAGTCTCTGAACTATAGCCAGATTTAAAGACTTTTATGACAGATGGAGTATTATTCCAGTCAATCTCATACACTGTTGAAGATGTTCCCACACCTTAATATCTCTTTAAACATATTTTTGTAAAATCTCTCTGTGATGTACAGAACATAACACTTCTAGGTCCTTGCACATTTGTTAAAGGTGAACTAAAATTAAGCAACACCCAAAAAAGTTGCAATCCAGTTTTAAAATTGGTCGTAAACTCAAAATACTGATTAACTTTCCTATCATAAGCCATCACATAAAAATAAAATCCGTCTGACAAAAATACTACAAAATGCTCACGCAATGGCTGTTGATCTATAAGCACACGAATATAGTTTAAAACTTGGCCCTTATCTTCATTAAGTAGAACGGAAGTGCCCTTTCTTCTTTTCACCTCCAGAAGTGTTAGAACTGACATGGTTAAATAAACGTCGTTTTCAACATCCTCCTCCATAAAGACGCTGAGATCCGGTTTAAGTCCATCTAGATATGCATTAGTGTGTGTATCTTTTACAACAAGTTTCTTTGCGAATTTTGGAAGGTTTGTCATTAGTTTGTTGAACCAATCCTGAATATCATCTTCTAAGTTGGTTGGTACGTGATTATTTTACAGGTATTCATTAACCGATCCATTTTGCTTAAATTCACCAAGGTAAGAATTATTCATGTTAAGGAAGTAATCTTCATCAACTTTTACAAACGAGGTGCTTTGATATGCTTTAGCACGAGTTACGGTGGCTAAAGCACGTATAGAAGTGGTTAAATAAGGTATAAGCACTAAAGTTTATGTGTATAAGAAACGATTACCTGTTTCATTATTCCGGCCAATAGGTCTACTGTTTCTATCAAGACGAATCAATACCAACAAGGATTGTTCCATAATTTCTAAGTTTCTATCTAGAACTTCTAAATTTTTATCTATGAGTTCTGAGTTTTTATCTATAGATGCTGAATTTTTCTTTACGACTTGCGATAATTCTGAAAATAGTTCTGGATTTCGATCTATAAGTGCTGAATTTCTATTTACAACTTGCAAAAATTCTGTAAATAGTGCTGAATTTCGATCTGAAATTTTCTCTATAACTTTCGTCAATTCTGAAGTTGATCTATCATTCTAAAAAGATCCCCGTAAATGTAATGTATTGAAATTATAATGTCTTATATTAATAAGCATACCATCTGACTAAATTGATATGTGAGAATATCTCCAAGATCTGAAACAAATAAATAGATAATTAAAAAGGTATCAAAAATCAAGCTAAACCCATTTATCGTTAGAGATGCGATCTTTATACGTTTTTCTATTTAAACTTTACAATTATGATATCAGGATATCTTTCCAATTTTATATTAAATTTGTTATAAGATTATAACAAAACCAGCAGATATTTAGATCGCATCTCTACATTGAATCGTAAAATTTACTTACCGGTGACATTAACTTTCTCTAGATAATATAAATTTTTGGACAGGTTTAGATTATGCAGGGAAAATACAAGTATTCGAAATTACTTTGCAAAAACTACAAATTATTGTTCAATTCATACCAGAGGCTAACAGATTCTTAAGTATGTGAGCTTAATATCATCATCTTCGCTTTTGTTAAGAGCTTTTTCAACGCAAGGCAATTTTACAGAATTGTTAAAATATGTGAACAAAGAAGCTACTTCATTTTTAGCAAGTTTCTTATCATTATTAATGTTAGAAAGACGTTTAACTTCGTCATAGGCATCAGTAAAGGCAGCCATGTCCACTATTTACGAATCGACCAGGGCGGCCATCAAATTTACTGTCACATGAGTCGCGCCACTGCCGCAGCCCCGCCGCAGCGCTTCACGTTATACGTTCTGATCTGATCCTCCATATGGTACAAATAGATGTAATAGATGTTAGAAAATTTTTTTTCTTTATGTAGTTTACGTGAAATAAATTGTCTTTTACCACAATAATTTTTTACCTTCTTATTTTTTTTTTAAAAGTTTCGATATATTAGTTCGATTGGGCAAAACTGATTTAATTTTATTTCTTTATTTTTTTTTTCAGAATTTCATAACTTGTAAAAGTGTTATTAATACATAAGTGTCAAATAAAATACAATAAGATTTTCGAACCCAAAGGTTCAAAGGTAAATGACAATAAAAATATTTAAATACATTGTTATAGTTTTATAGTTGCATTAATTATTTATATCTTCCTGGTCAACTGTTATACCTTTTACTAGGACCGGTTCATGATTATTCACCTCTTCTGAAGATGATAGATACATCAGATATGGCTTTCCATTCTCCGGTCCCAAGTCAATTGCTGATGTTTCTTTCACTCTACTTCCTGTACTTCCTTTCTATTTGTAACAACTTACGTAGATGTAAAAAGAAAGAGTTAAGTGTTTGGGGTAATGAAATAGGTGGAATGTTTTGTAATATAAAAAATTTATTAAAGGCTCATAGGAGGTGGAAGAAATTGAAAATAGAACCTTTTGGATATTTTCTACAATTGCGCTTGCTATACCTAGCTCTCATGATTCTGCAAGAATTAGAGACACTCAGGTTGAATATTAGAGTACTGTAGTTATCTAATTCTTCTGAGTAAATAGGCTTAACCACCTGCCTACTTATATCATTCTCTTCTCTAACTACTAAGAATATATCTTTTAGAGAAGTAGTGATTTGTAGAAGATTGGATTAGAGAAAAAAAGAATCTTTTTTGATAAACAAAGAATCTTTAATTACAGGGACTTCAAATTAAATTTTAAATTTGGCAGAGAGAATTTTTTCTGTTTCAGGGAAGGCAGATAATGAGTAATGTTTAAATATTTGTGAGAAGATAAATTTGGTGTTTTTATCTTGAATATAGAAAAGGTTAAAGTATGTGATTATTTGAGCCAAGTAATTAGTAAGTATGATATTTTGGGGATAAGATTAATTGCTTGTTTTTTAGAGAGATTAGAAATGTTGTAATTATTGGCTGCTATATCTTAGTAGATTTGTAGGTATTGGTAGAAGTAAAAATTGTAGTGGCCTTTGCTAAAAGTAGTAAAGTATTTTTTGCAAATTTGCTATTCTGCTTCATCTGCAAGTTTGTTTAGGGTTTTTGTTGAAATTGGTTTCTAGAAGGTGGCTGAGTATTTGTTGTCAATTAAGGGGTTAATTAAAATAATAGGTGAGTTTCAGTTACTTGGATAGAATAATGTTTGTCAAATTCTTGTTGAATAGCTTGGCAGAGGTCAGGTATATTGTGTTTGCCATCTTGGACATAAGAGCAGTCTTTGTGAGTAAATGTAAATATGTGGTATTTGAGAAATTGGGTATATTCAAGTTAGCATTTGAAAGAGTTTGAGGGTTTGTTTGGAATATATTCAGAAGGGAGAAGCTGTTTAAGTTGGAAAATAAATGCTCTTTTGATAAAATAGTGTAGTTTTTCATATGTTTTTTGTTTGTCAATTGAAGTAAATTGGTGTTAATAGATTGGAAAGAAATTTTTAAACCATTTGTCAAAGTTTTTTTTAGAGTTTTTAAGAGGGGAAATACTAAATTTGTGAAGAAAGAGTGATTGAGGTAGGTTAAATAGAAGATTAATATTAAATTTGTCATCTGATTTAATAGTAAAATATTCTTTGTTTTGATCAATAGAAATAATGTAGGATATGATTTTAAAGGTTTTTGTATAGAGATTGAAGTCTTTAACAAACTTAGTATAGTTAATATATTGGTAATTTTCAGAAAGATATAAGTGAATGCGAGCAAGGTTAAGGCAAAATTGAATTCTGTTTTCTGGTTTGTAATGAGGTATAGTAAGTGCTAAAGCAAAGATTTCATTATAATTGAATTGGGTGAAAAGAATAGAGATAAATTTGTAAATTAGGTTTCTAAAAGTAGTTTCATGGATAGTAAAATTAATTGAGGCTTTGGGATTAGTATCTGGGTTTTTGGAGTAAATAAAGTTTAGGAGAAATTGGAGTTAACAAGCAGCTATAGTATAGATGAGATATCTGAAATTGGCTTGAAGTAGTATAGATTTTTATAATTGGCTTTTTTGAGGATTTTGCCAAGATAAAAGTTGTGAAAATAGGTTTTAAAGAAGTTAAAGAGTTAAAGAGTTATAGATATTTTAAGTTTGTTTTTGTTTTTCATTTTATCAGTAATAGAAAAATAAGAAAGCCAATCAAAAGATGAGTTGGCTTTAACTTTGGGTTTGTCAGATAAGGTAGCTATAGTGTAAACACTATCATTGTTGTTACTGTTAGTAGTATTAGTATTGTTAGAAGATTTTTGAGAGTTGATATTAGTATGAATATTAGTATTATTAGTAGTAGAGCTTGTTTGATGGGAGGATAAGGTAGGAGATGATTTGTTGATAGCAGTAAGTTGAATCGTAATAGATATTGGTTAATTGGGAGTAGAGGATTGAGTTTGGGATTAAGTAGTTGTAAATATTTGATAATGTTTGAGTTTGAGAAAGTTAGAGATAGTAGTCTTTTGGTTTGTATTGATAACAGTTGCTTGAGTAGATGAGTTAGTTGTAGAGTTGTCTACAGAAAGAATTAGGTTGAATTCAGTAGAATCAATTTCCATCAAACAAGCTCTACTACTAATAATACTAATATTCATACTAATATCAACTCTCA
>CAJVPU010002314.1:0-10846 GCA_910591775.1 Dentiscutata heterogama | reverse complement strand
TTATTATGCAACTTCCCCATAAACAAACACCCACCGAGTCTTCGACAAATAGCTCTTCTTGTGCTAGTATTCTTGCTAGAATTTGTAGATTTCCCTTTCATTTAATCTCAAAAATCACTCAAAAAATTTTAGGTCCTGTGAAGCGGATTCCACGTCGTTCTCAAAACCGGTCTCCTACTTGTGCTTTTAAAATAATATGGATAAGTGCTTTGTTGGTTGGCGAAATTTTGATTTTCTATTATGCCATGCAAAAATGTTCTTGGCCTTATAATCCACATTGGGTATATTGATATTTTTATTTTTTTTGTTTTTTTGGTATTATCGAGTTTTTTTTTTTTTTTGGGAATTTGCATAGACATTGCATAGATCTCTTAATTTAGCTTGTTTTAAAAAAATATCAGGATACTTCATTGGCCAATCCATTTAGAATTGCATTGATTGCTGACCCACAGATAATAGATAGTTATTCATATGGTCGTACGGGTATAATTCAAAGAATTTCCGAAATTTATCCTGACATGTATATGAGAAAAAATTGGATAAATTTACAAAATATTTTTGATCCGGATGCAATAATATTTTTGGGTGATTTAATGGATGGAGGAAGAGAATGGGATGATGATAAGTTCGTTTTTTTTTTAATTCTATATTGAATATTTAATGTTCATAAATCGAATGGCGTTAACTTTATTTTAATTATAGATGGGAGAATGAATTTTTCCGTTATCGGCATCTATTTTTACCAAAGAAACCGACAAGAACTCCAATTTATTATTTGGTAGGGAATCATGATATTGGATTCGGTGATAATATAATTCCCAATGCATATGAACGATTTCGAAAAGTATTTGGCAAGACCAATTATAATGTTGTGTTGGGTAATCATTCGATAGTGGTTGTTGACACTGTAACATTGAGTGGATCAGATGAATCTTTAAGGGAAGAAGCGATAAGCTTGATTGAAAGGCTTGAAAATGGTATTTATAAACAAGTAATTAAAAATTATTTTTTAGGTTATATAGGTCATGTATATTTTATCGTACCTTGAACTTTTTATAGATTCTTCAAATAATCTTCCTCGCATATTAATGACACACGTCCCTTTATATCGCCCACCAAATACCGATTGTGGGCCATTGCGACAAAATGGACATTATATTAACCAAGGCTCTGGTTACCAATATCAAAATATAGTGACTAAATCATTATCATATTTCATATTAGATAATATAAAACCAATACTTGTGTTCAGTGGTGACGATCATGATTATTGCGAAATTCGACATGAAAGAGATCCAGAAGCTATAGAGGTTTCGGTTAATAGTTTTAGTTTTGCTATGGTAAGTTATCGCATCAATCTTAATTTTAATGTATGAATATATTTTTGAGTTATTATTTTTGTACTTTCAGGGCGTTAAAAGACCAGGTTTTCTTTTATTAAGTCTTTATAATCCAGTGAATAGTACATCATCAGACGACATAAAAAATAATCAAGCCACATTCGCATATACGCAATGTTTACTACCAAATCAAATTCGAATATATTTGTGGTATGGGGTTCTAGTCATAACAACATTATCTTGTATATTTTCACATACATTTGTAAAAATTAGGAGGAGTACAGAAATGCTGCCAATATGGCTTAAATATCAACAAAAAGGGCGTTGGATATTATTTAATTTACAGTTTTGGAAGACAGTTGGAAGAGAGATTATAAGTATTGCATTTGTTGCTTTGGTAACGTATTTGATTTGTTGGATATGGTTTTTGCTTGGATAATACAGTAATATGACCCACATTTTTTTCAAATATCGAATCTTTTGGGGGTTCATTCGTCTAACGTTTTGGAACCACGTTTTGGAACCACGTCTAAACGACATATCTGAACAATCGCAATATATTATGTTCTTTTTAAATAAAAGATTACATATTGTGAATTATTATTTAGTACCATATCGCATATGATTCGGCTGATTCTAATTATTAGATTGATTTGTATGCGTACATTATAGGTTTATTTCACATTAATTCTCAATAAATTGTATGACTCATGTCATTACCAAATTTTAAGTTTCAACGGATTTACTTTATATATATGGTTATAATTTAAGATTCCATTATTTCGCGGAGACGACGAACTGTAGAACGGACTGTAGCTGCAGTAGTGGTCCTATGATTGAAAAATTGTTAACTTTATCATTGAATTCATTTATAAGAATTTAAATATGAATTTGAACGGAAACTCACGACACAGTCCATGCGCCGCCGGCCACGACTTTATTACATGCACGACATTTCCAAATACCTACAGCCTTCCTTTTAACTGTTTCCTATTTAACATTAGTAAATGTATTCGTTTAAAATTATATTGATTATGGTAAATAATAAATAATTGTTATCTCGCTCATAAATATATTACTTTGCCACAGAAAGTGCATGTATATTTTGAATGCTGAGTAATTTCCATTTTTTTGATTTGTTTTCTCAACGAGGCACCATAACGGGTACCATATTTGCCGACTACTCCGACCTATTAATGATGAATTTCCTCATATAAATTTCTCAATGCGATTCACTTAAACATATATAATTATATAAGTAGTGTGATAATTGACCTTTTTTGTGCGTTTGGCCTATAATAAAAATAAAAATGAGTAGATCAAATAAAAAAAATTTTAATATACGATGTTAACAAAAAGTCATCAGTGTTCAAAATCTAATGCTCTTAAAAAAAATTTTTCGAGAATTAAAAATTTAATATTGCATATATTTTTTTTTTTCTTATTATTGAAAACAAATTTTTTGCGAAAAAAAATTAAGCCTTAATGTTCTCATGTAGCAAAGAAATTTATTCAGTTTTCGAACACTGATCGTCTTAAATGATGGATTTAATTTTTAATAAACTTGTAAATTTACCATTTGGATGATCGGTAAACTTAAAAACGAACGATGATAAATTTTTTTTTAAAAGATGAAATTTTTTTATGTATTTTTTTTTTGACCAATCAGAATGTCGTTCACTGCGGCTTTTAACCTGCTACCCGTTATTCTTACCAAGTCGATCGTCATACCCGGAAATTTTTTATTATATATAATGCAAACGGTTAGTTCAATCGAAAAATGTTTTTAGCATTCTGTTCTTAGCGAGATATATATTTTCTTTTAATGCCTAAGCGGCCTACAAGTCCCATCGTGTCCTCTATGGCATCCCGACAAAGTACATTTGATTCATTCGCACAACCTATAACTGTCATCGAACATTCTGGTGACGAACTTCAATCAACAAAACGCACACGTCTCGATATCGGAAAGGATTTGATCTTTCCCTCACATAAGCCGATAACCGAAAAGCCAATTGGTGAACCACACAATGAAACAAAGATACCTATCAAAAAATTAGTAATTAGGACTTTAAAAGGTAAGTTTACGAATTAATTATTTCAAGTTCAATTTAATTTTTTTTTTATATTTTGATCAAGTATAAATTTTAATAAAAATATCAAAATTTGAATTTGTTCTTTAGATAAACCAAAATTACCTGATAATTTTGAAGAAGTTACATGGGCAAAGCTCCAAGCAGCTATTCGTGCAATTCATAATTATCAACCTGTTAATGATAGTCTTGAGGAACTCTATAAAGCATGTGAAAACCTTTGCTTGCACAAAATGGCCGACAGGCTTTATTCAAGGCTTCAAGAAGAATGCGAGTCACATCTTTTAAAAGAAAAAGAAAAACTTGATTGGTAAATATACGAATCCTAATTTAATATTATCAATCCATATATATATTTTTTGTTTTTCATTTGTATCAATTTCTGCCAAATCTAAAAAAACCAGCCATTTTCAAATGTATAGTGATAACTCTGATGATGAGGCTTTCCTTCAAGTAGTTGATCAATGTTGGCAAGCTCATTGTAAACAAATGGTAGCTTATTAAAATTTTATAATTCATTTTATTTTCGTAGTGTGACATTTAGATTGTTTGATTTATCGAATCTGGAAACTTTAGGGCTTAATTAGAAACATATTTTTATACCTCGATCGTACTTATGTACTTCAAACTCCTGGAATTTCTTCGATATGGTAATAATCAAATTTATATACATATATTTATATATATTTTATTATTAATATGAATAAAAATAATAGTTTTAAATTAATTTTAGGGATATGGGTATCGAATTATTTAGAAAACATATAATGTCATCTAGTGATGTACGGCAAAAGACTTTGAATGGATTACTTTCTCTGATTAAACGTGATAGGTAAGCTTCTAATTATATCTTTTTGAGTGGGTTAGTTAATAGCTATGAATTTACATTGACAAACATATATTATTAGGGATGGCGATGAAGTTAATAATAGCCTATTGCATTCCTTAATACACATGTATATTGACCTTTCCGTCTATTATAATCGGTTTGAAACTCCATTTTTGCAAGAAACTCGTAATTATTATTATCAAGAAGGACATCGACTTGTGACTGAGTACGCTGTGCCAAGGTATCTTGGGCATGTCAAGTCGCGATTGTATATGGAAGGGGAGCGAGTCAACAATTATTTAGACAAAAAAACAAGAGGTCCTTTGACGAAAGTTGTTTATGATGAATTGATCAAGAAACATGTTGAAACTATTCTGGAGAAAGGTAAAATAATTATTGTATGATAAACTGATTCGCGTAATATGTATATGTGTTAAATTCTTATTTAAATGATTGTATTAGGATTCGCTGACATGATGGAAGATGATAATGATAATGATGATAAGCATCTAAAAGAATTAAAACTTTTATATCAACTCCTATCAAAAGTAAATGCACTTGACCTTTTGCGCAAATATTTCGGAGATTACATTAAGGCAAGAAATTTAGAGTTATAAATTTTACGGTTTACTCTTAATTATTTTAATAATATTGATTTGTATAAATAGAAAACTGGCACAGCTCTTGTTAACGATCCAAGTCAAGAGCCGGCCATGGTCACCGAACTTCTTTATCTTAAGGCTAAAATGGATGAAATTGTTTCAGGAGCTTTTCAAGGAGACAATGCTTTCAACTACATGGTAAAAGAAAGCTTTGAAATGTTCATTAATCAACGTCAGAATAAACCTGCAGAGCTGATAGGTGAGTCAACGATAAACTCAGCTGCTAAAAAAAACTTTTTTTTTATGTACCTTTAATAATTACTTTATATTACCGGGTTATTTCAGCGAAATACGTGGACCAGACATTGCGACTTGGAAACAAGAGTATGGATGATACTGACATTGAAAAAACGTTGAATGAAGTGTTGGTTCTGTTCAGATATATTCAAGGTAATAATCATATGAACAATTACGTTTTATAATACATGCAATTTTTACTTACCATAATAAATATCTAGGCAAAGATATATTTGAAGCCTTTTATAAACGCGATCTTGCTAAACGTCTTTTACTAAACAAGAGTGCATCATTCGATTATGAGAAGAGCATGTTATCAAAATTAAGGAAAGGTTGCATTACCTTTTTTTTTTTTTTTTTGTTCCCATGTTATACAATTTTCTGCAGTATAAATGGGTAGGCTCTGCTTAAAATATCGGCGAATTATTCTACTTCGGTCCTGATGATCGACAGATCGGTATTTTGATCACGTGTACAGCAGAGACCAAAATTTAGTTTATTATAGGTGATCATTTTATGTCATTAGTATTAATTATCATTTACGACAACTTAATAGAGTGCGGTCCGGCCTTCACGAGTAAGCTAGAAGGAATGTTCAAGGACATTGACTTGTCAAAAGATTTTATGCAGTCTTTTGAAGTATGTATTCATTTAGTAATATTCATTGAATAGTTGTTATGGTTTTATAATACTGAAAGGAAACACATATATATTTTTTACTAAATTATTTTAGACTTCCAAGTCTGGAGAACTAATTAAGGAATACAAAATCGATTTATACGTTAATGTTTTGACACAGGGAT
This sequence comes from Dentiscutata heterogama, assembly GCA_910591775.1. Classification (NCBI taxonomy): domain Eukaryota; kingdom Fungi; phylum Glomeromycota; class Glomeromycetes; order Diversisporales; family Gigasporaceae; genus Dentiscutata; species Dentiscutata heterogama. Next base: position 4,882 of record CAJVPU010002314.1, on the reverse strand, counting down.
TCTGGCCTTCATATCCTCCATCACCACTCAACATACCACCAAATGTTAGTGGCAAAATGATTTATATTTCATTCAGTTTGATTATATTATTATGAATTATTTATTGAAATATAGTCTTCAAAAGGTGGTACAATGTCAGAAGATTTTCAGGGATTTTTATCTTAGCAAGCATAATGGAAGAAATTTAAAGTGGCAAAATTCATTAGGCCATTGTATGTTGGCAGCAGAATTTCCGAAAGTGAGTTGTTAATAATCTTAGAATAGAATGTATTCAAGACCTTGATTACTTATTTATTTGTTACGTGTATTTATAGGGAAATAAGGAATTGGTAGTCAGCTTATCTCAAGGAGTGGTTTTACTACTATTTAATGATTTGCCACCAGGTGGAAGGCGGACTTACGATGAAATAAAAGAAATGTCTGGAATGGGTAAGAAATAGTTGATTATAAATTTTACGTGATAAATTACTATTTTAAATTGACTAATTTCATAATAACAGAACCCAAAGAGTTAAATCGTACGCTACAATCCTTGGCTTGTGGTAAAGTCAGAGTTCTTGTAAAGTATCCGAAAGGACGTGATATTTCCATGACAGATGAATTTTCAGTTAATGAAGAGTTTGAGGCCAAAATTTTCCGCATAAAAATTAATACTATACAGTTGAAAGAAACAGTACGTATTTTATTATAATAAATATTTCTTGATCGTTGCTAATTTTGAATGGATTACTATTTTACAGAAAGAGGAACACGAAATGACCACAGAGAGTGTTTTCATGGATCGTCAGCACCAAATAGATGCTGGATTGGTTCGTATAGCGAAGATGCGTAAGACTCTTTCTCATAATGAATTAATCACAGAGCTTTTGGGGATACTGAAATTTAAACCTCCGGTAAATATCATTTGTAATACATCAAGGCGTGAATTTCCTTAAATAACTAATATATATTTTTTAAAAATAGATGTCAGACATTAAAAAACGCATTGAATCATTGATAGACCGTGAATATTTAGAGAGAGATAAGAGTGATTCCACAAAATACAAGTACTTAGCTTAATTGGCTTTTATTATAGGATGAATCTAATTGCACAATCTGTTACACGTGTTATATGTAACAACTCCGGGTATTAGTCCGGAACCAATCAAAAAAGAAAATAAAAATAATAAAATTTAAAAAAATTAAATCTATTTGATAATGATTTGAATTTAATATAATAACAATAATAAAGCAAATTCTATATTTGTTTTTTAAAGAAATTAATAGTTTTTATCTTGATTTTTTTTATGAGGCATAGAAATTATAGAAAATCATGCCCGGAACTTCGATTTCTTCCTCAATTAGCTTTCTATGAAAGGTTTAAGAATGGGATCCTTTCGGGATCATAACCTGTCTTTTTAATCCTTTCTTGCCAGCTTTACCATCATCCATATATTATTTATTATAATTATTATTATTTTTTTTTTGGTGGGGAATTAGCCCTTGTTGTCATTGCACATAATCAGGTGCTTCCCTCTTCGATTCAAGTTTATTATTAAGAAGATTTAAAGAAATAAGAAATGTTCTTGCAAAGTGCTTCTGCTAATGCTTTTCATTCTCAGATCCAAGTACATTATCGTAAAATTTCAAGATAATATTTTTGTAAAGCGCATCAGCTAATGTCTTTCCCCCTTTTGGGCCAAGATAATTTACTATAAGATTTAATGAAGTCATAGGGGTGGTCTGGTAAAGTACATCAGTCAATGCTTTCCTTTTTTGGTTAGAGCTTATAAAGAAGTCAAGATGGTATCTTGCAAAGTACCCTTATTTATTCATTTATATTTTTTGAAAGATTTCAGTTTGAAGCATTTTTCTGATCTTCTGGTTATTCTTTAGAATTTCTTCACGAAGTTCTAACACTTTGAAATATATGCCTTCATTTAATATACTATTCTCTTGTATTGAAAAATTTGAGCTTGTTGAATAAGGCAGTACCAGATTTCACGTGAGTACAGGAGTATACAGAATTAATGGTATCTAGCAAATAAGTTGATAATGTCGCAATTTCAATGGTATAGAATAATCTATAATTTCTCGCTGGCAAGTACTGAAAAAATTAACTCTTCAATATTATCTCTAAATGTTCGCTTTTGTGCTTGTTTAAATATGAATGTAAATAAAATAATCATTGAAAAAGCTTCGTATTAGACATTTTTATCAAAGGGGTTTGCAAGTTAAAAACTATATTTCCAAATTTCTATGCAAATTACTATAAAATGGAGTTGAATGACAAGATACTAAAAATCCGATATTTTTAACATTCCCTTTACCAGCTCATCTCTTAAATAGTTCATAACCTTTATGACAACATTTTGATGAACTGTTGCAGCATAATATGCTACAGAAAAATTTGTAATTACCAAAAATATTATGGAAAATTTTAACCACACTGACTTTTTTGAACTTATTGAAGAGTTTGTTAAACGAAAATTTTTCGTGGCGGAAATTTCATCAATACCGATTCCAGAGATAATTACCAAAATAGGTAGTAAAGGATATATAAATCTAAATTCTTTATGGCCAAGTATACTATAACATAGCAGAACCCAAACACATAATTGCAAGAGGGGTTTGATACGATTCCAATATAGAGGATTTTGTCCTGCAGAGTAAATTCCAATTATGACGAATGGGATTAAGGTGGTTAATATAACTGGCAGCCCCTGAGAAAAGTACCAATGCCATGGATGGGCACCATAAAATAGTAGAAATTTCTGTATCACATGTGTATAATAGTGTAAAAAATGTCAATTCAACTATCATTATTAAGCTTTCATCTTAATGCTTATCCAATTTGTACGTATAACATGCTTAGTCTGTACGAAAACCTACGGCAATGATTGTTCTTGTCAACTGACAGATTCGCACTTGAAACGCAAAAGAAATTCTAGTCATAAATTAAACTTTCTTAATAAAAATATTACACGATCTGGCGCTAATAAAAAAAAGGTCAAATACAATCAAGACTTTGTTAATTGTCTCAGGAGAATTGCAACTCAAGTTGAGATTACAAAAAAATCAAGACTTTATTAATATTTGTCGAAGATGTATTGAGAAATATGAACAACAGCTTTTAGATAAATTTTTTATATTTTTGTATTGTTATTCTTATTTGCAATATCGATATAGCTTATATTTAATAAAAATTTTATTGGACAAAAAGAAAACCAGTATGAATTAGTGAACTAAGTGTTTGGCAATTGTTCGAACTGGGAAGCCTTCTAAAATTTTTCGACTATTTGCCAACGAATACGTTTTAAAAGTATCATTGACAGTAAAAGTATAACTTTAGCGTGTGGGATAATAAATAAAAGGCTATAAAAATCATAATTCCAGTGATTATTCGTATTTTGTATACATTCCAATAATTTCTATGATACGTACGAAAATTAGTCATGAAATTCAACTTTCCGGTATTTTTTTTACGTACGTACAATAACAGATAACAATAAGCTAATACAGTAATATTAATAATATCTACATTTGTTTAACGACTTATATTGTAACACCAAAATCTGTATTTGCTTTTGGAACATGTTTGATTTGGACATAGTCCATAAATGTCCATATTGCCCATATTCATATTTTGCAAACACCGTCTAAAATATATCAAAATCAAAAGCTTATGTACCCGAGATCAAAAGCTTATCGAATTCGGCCGAATTAATTTCGGTCAAATTTTTATCACTTGTCCCAGAATTTATGAGAACACCTGTAATGCAAAATTATCACTTTTTTAATATAGATTTGGTTGGATCGATGAATTCGGGGATTTTTTTTCGTCCGTGATCCCATGTATATTTTGAATTTTACATGTCAAACGTGATCGTACTGGCATTACATGTTGTGCTTATGTTAATTTTGCATTTGAATAATTGTATAGAGATGTTTATTGTCTAATCATATACTTTATAGGAACGATCTGCTGCATGCCGAAGAAAAATAGATGAGTTGTTTTTAGTAATTTCATAGTATTTATTTATAAAATTTTTTTTTTTGAAGTAATGTAAATTTTAAAGTAATAATAATAATCAATGGCAATGAATCAATAAAATTTTCTGATTTATTATAGCAGTTTGCAAAAAGGTGACCTCTGCAGATCATAATGTCATGTAAAATCACGAGAAATCAGTCGATTCTAGTAGATTTTTCGATTCTTAGAGAATTTAAAAATTCCGAATAAACTATAGACGTTATTGATCGAAAATTATGATCAATGGGGAATTAAAATCTCGGAAATTTTCCGCTATCATCATCACGATATCACAGGGTCGCAACTTTTTACAAACCGCTATAACTATTTTTGTAATTGAAAAGGTTAATAAATTTTTTTTACGATGGTTTTCCATTTTAGCAATTTCGGCATCATTCACGAAATCTGCGCCAGGTTATGCATGTTGCAGATCGTCATGTAACAATTTAAGTGATGAAAAGTTTCAAACTTCGAACGAAAATATCTCAATAACTACTTATCTAAAAATTGATACAGGTTTTTTTAATTAAAATAAAAAAATAACATTTATAAGTAGGTAGTTATCGAGTTATCATCGCTCAAAATTCAAAAAATATTTGGACGATTATCAAAACAGACTACGGTTAAGTTTTTCCACTTCAAAAATTTTTTATGATTCATAGAATTAATATAAAAAATCTAACAATTTTAAATATTGAGTTATTTTCGTACAAAGTTTGAAAATTTTCACTTAAATTGTTACATGATTATCGACAACATGCATAACCTGGCACAGATTTCGTAAATGCTATACAATATATAGTTATTGGATGCGAAGCATCCAATAACAGTTTTATTTGGCAGGAGAAATGAGAATACCGTGATCCGCAG
>CAJVPU010002313.1:0-10851 GCA_910591775.1 Dentiscutata heterogama | reverse complement strand
ATTTACTGGGTTACGAGATCAGATCAGATTTAAACAGCGATTACTTAACTGATTTTGGTGGTCATGCTAGGGTGGTTGAAAGCACTTAGTAGCGGAAATTTTTTTCCAAGCGCGACCCGAAATAACGGTAGTACCGGGTACTATTTACAGATCCAGTGATTTCATTGTTTGGAGGGTGTACTTTTATGTGGTAGGATACTACTTTATGCAGTGCGATACGATACTTATTTCTCATTATAATGCAGATCACATGACATGGTAAATATTGATAATTCATAAAATTTGCTTTACTTTAGAGTTATGATTACTGTATACTAAAATTTGCAGTGAATTTTTTTTTTATTAGGAAAAAAAGCAGTTTTTAGGCGATTAATATCGGTTGAAAAACATCTAAAAAGTTTGTTATACGTATCTGATCTTTTGATCTACGTATAAAAATTTCTTTCTTGGTTTGTATCGCAAGAAATAAGGGCGTGCGCGTATCGTCAAAAAAATTTTATCATAATTATAATAAATATAAGAATTTTTTTTATATTGTTATAAAAGGTACAATTATGTGGTGGATGATTGAACAATTGCTGAAACCGAATTTTTACAAATTCTAATATTTATACTATATAAAGTAACTAATAAAGACCATTAATTACTGTATCAAAGGTAGGGTTCTGAATCGGCGGCACGTATTTCTGATGGCTGTAAAAATAGGGAACCAATTTTACTGTACCGTTTTTCGATATTTACACTGGTCGACACAATTTTATGAAGCGAAAAAAAAGTAAAAAAGCAATAAATACAATAATAAATGTCAAACCCGCCTTGGAGCCTAATAAAAAATGTCAGGAGAGCAATTTTACCTATAACTCTTGCCAAATCCCTAACACTGATCCCAATTCTAACCATAATTTTAGTTACTTCGCTTTAAATATAAGGAAATTAAAAACGGTGTGGTAAAATAGATCCTACAGTTGGTACATAAACTGAAATCAGTATGGATAATTAGCATGATTAACCACTTTTTGCAGATGGGCTCCATTTGTATCTCACATGTGCCAGCTACCAGTAGCAGGTTTTTAAAGTCAGGTGGATTGGGCTCAGGCCCAACCCGTGGGCCGATTCTAAAAACCTGCTACTGGCGGCAGGCACATATGAGATACAAATGGAACCCGTCTTCCGAAAGTGGTTTATCATGCTAATTATACATACTGATTTCAGTTTATATGCCAAATGTGGAGCACTATTTTACAGCCCTCGAAGTTCCAAAATCATACAGACCGCCGATTCCGAACCCTAATCAGATGTTTGAGGTGAAAGAAAAGGAAAAACTAGCAAATTGTTTGAAGTTATATTGAACGAAAGAGAGAATTAAAATTTTATTTTATTTACATACTGTATATCTCTACACTATCGATATTAATATCAGTGCAGTTGAATTTGTCATATGACATATCCCAGTCGGTATAAATTAAAATTGAATTTGATTATCTGTTATGTGCAGTACATAAATCACTGGATATATAGCTAGTTTTGTAAACTCAAAAAAATTTCTACTACATTTTAATAAAAAATATATCTATAAAACTATGTCATTTCAATTAAATCATTTGTTTTTCAATTGAAACATTGATCCTCGATTACTATGCCAAGACTATAATCACTAACTTTACTAGTAATAATTAATTAAATTTAGCTTTGTCTACTAATACTGTAATAAAGTCAATACGTCAAACATCATTAAAATACTGTCTAATCCTTGAATTCCAACTTGTAACCTGAGGTTGTTGATAAGGTGTTGTAACGGTATTCTGATAAGGTGTCGTAGTAACCTGAGGTTGTTGATAAGCAGTTGTAACAGCACTAGTGATACGGGTCGATGAAAAAATCTCGGGCCGGGGTCGATCCTAAAAAAGCTTGGGCCGGTCGATCGGGCTGACCTTTTTGCTACTGCAATTTTTCTGATCAGAATCAATCTTACATCTATATCAAGCGTGTAAAAAGTCATCAGATAGTTCATTGTCAAAGTCTAGTGATATTAAATTAAGTATTTGCACGATAAAACTAGATGCGCTTTGAGTTAGTTTGCTTTAAATATTTTGATTTTTAGAGACCTGTAAAGTAGTGTAATTATATTTGAAATTAGCATGTGATGTATTTATTTATTTTTGAATTAATGAGAATTCTGATTTAAAACTTTTCCGACATATTTATTCACTAATACCCCAACCACTACATCAAAATCACAGAGAATACCTTGTTTCGTATGTATGCTTCGTCTTCGCTAATACACAGCAGCAAGAATATCTTTATTCCCAATACACTCTGTCTCACTACGTTTATCACATACTACGTACTTGGTATTTCACTATATTCCTGGTAGTTTCAAATTAATAAAGTTCAAATTTTGGATGCGGATCGGCTATTTTTAAGAGCTTGAGCTTGACTTTACTGTTCTTTACATTGTCTAGATTATGATATATAACCATTTTTTTAGTCATTATTCTAAATAATAAAAAAAGACTAAAATCGCCATGTTGGATCATAATTAGATGTGTACAAAGGATATAGCGTGATATCTCTACCCGTAACATAAAAATCTGCCAGTATGATTATGCCACTCTAGATATACTCTGTTATGCAAACATAACTACATTGCTAATTACTTACATTGTTATAAACGACTAGCTAACTTTTAGTCGGTTTCTTAACCTGAAATATGATTTAGAAGAAAATTAAACTATTACTTTTTTTATCAGCCGGCCCGGCCCACAAAGATGCGGGCTAAGGGTCGACCCGCCCATCGACCCGGCCGTTGGGCCGGGGTCAGCCCGTATCACTAGTAGGGATGTTGTCCTACTTGTCCAATCTCGGTTCAGGCCTGGAAACCCAACATGTTAAACTCGAGGTTTGTGATCATGTGATTTGATTAAAAACTTTTAAACTCAGTACTTGCTTATAGTGCTCAAATCGAGTTCAAAGTCGATTTCTTAAGCAAAATGTTTCATTATTTATAACTTTGACAATTAAAAGTTTAATTTTTATGACGCAAATGATGTAAATGAGTTTTCTATGCTTTTTTTTTTTTTAAAAAAAAAGATAAAATTTCTTATCCTCACACCAATTTCAACATTATCTCAACAGACGATTGAACTGGAAGTACTAACAGACACAGCAAACTGCCTTTCAAAGCAATTTAATATTGATCCCTTCTGGGATGAACTTACCAAACGTGGGACAAACAACGATGCAAATATTGCAACAAAGTCTATTCAGTGGGTACAAGTCTGTCGACAAAAAAGTTGTACTTTAGACAGTCGGGTAAAATGCTTCTAATAAATTAAATAGATTATTACAGATTAACAAGCTTTTCTCTTGTTAAAATAAAGATTTTCAACTATTCAATAACAAACAACTCAAAGATAATAAACTAATCATTTCTGCATTTGACTTCACAAAACAATAATATATGTTCAGTCAAACCTCTCTATAATCACACATTTGGGATACGAAAATGTGCGATTGTAGAGAAGTGTGACAGTTATAGAGGTCAAATTTATTATATTCAATAATAGTTCGTTTTTTAAAAAATATGCTCATAAAGAAAATGTGCTTATATAGGAGGTGACTATAGAGAGGTCAGTCTGTATTCTATTGTAAGTATTTTAGTATTTATAGGAATTATGCTGATTTTGTATAAATTAAAACAAAAAAATTATTCTGCGTATGTATTAGTTTCGAAACAGAGTTTGAAGTGGTTTCAAAGCACAAGCTAGCAGATTTAAGTAAGATAACATCCCTATAATAAAGCAAAGGTAAAAAAGTGCAAATGCAGTTTAAGATTGAAGATAGACGTTTTTTTTTTTTGCTTTACATGGATGTATGTAATTAATTAAAGCTTCATATTTATAGCATCAATAAGAGACGTAAGTCATTCGTTGATAGTGGAAATTCAAAAATGACACATTACGATTCCGAATTGACAAGAATCAATAAATGACGCATGTGCCGCGATGTTGCATACTACATAATGCGATGCAAGTTGCTTAAAATTTAAAAATGTACATAGAAATTTTTATGTAATTCTGATTTATATCATTTCATCAACAATCACTTTATAGATACTTAATTCTATCAAACAATAGCCTGTAATAAAATATTAATCTATCAAGTCTGTTTTTACTATATAAATCTAACAGATTGTTATGTTTTATATCCGATAATCTCTCAATAATAATACAAAATCTGCTTACCATGCATATCGGTTTTAAGAGGTTCAACAGTATTGTTAAACCTCCCAAAACTGATTCAGTCAAAACCAATAGCCTGTGAAATTCAATAATAATACAAAATCTGCTTACCCTACATATCGGTTTTAAGAGGTTCAACAGTATTGTTAAACCTCCCAAAACTGATTCAGTCAAAACCAATAGCCGGGTACAATTTAGGTTTACAGCAGGGACGATGATTTACTGCGATTACAGAAAACAGCATAATTCTCCTTAAAAACAGCTAACACGGAAATCACTCTTAGTTACCGCAGAGTGTCACAGAATTCGCATAAATTCAGGTTGGCACCACCGGAAGGTCGCGGAAAGGTAGACAATACATCAACACAAATTACGAACACGCTTGTCGGGGTCGGGGAGTTACGGATTTAAGATTTGGAAAATTTTTAAGATTAAGTTGCATAAATTATAAAATGGTATCACAGAATTTCATAGAAATTGGTAAATTTTAAAAATTTACCACATTAAATCACAGAATTTGTCTTAATCACACACAGAATTTAGTCTTTAGTCTTAAGCAAAACAGAAAATCATCATCCCTATTTCACAGGAAAAGAAAAACTCCAAATCCTAGGCACATGTTACAAGAATATAGAATGTAGCTTCTTTGCAGAAAGTTTTAATGTATAGTAATTGATAAAATATGATATTTGTGCAGTAACTATTTATATTTTACCATAAAAATTTTTACTAGAGGCTATTTTACAAGATGGATATTATACTTAATAGGGAATTTATGAGTTCACAAAAACATTATCTTTTTTAATGTATTTATTAATATTAAAAAGGTTGGAAATTTAAATAAAAATAAAATTTCATTCATTCTTTATGTTAATGATTAAATTCAAGTGAACTTTGAAAAATTGGTCAACCATTATTAGAGGTTCTTATCTAATATATTTAAGCTATTTTACAGAAGTCATCGTTATTTCAAATCTGTGGATTAGACCTATTATATTTAATTTTCTCCCAAAAGTTATCACTACATTCTTTTAGAATCTCCTTTGTTTTTGCAGGCACAGTGAACGGATAAAAAGCATAAGCAGAATTGGGTGAATAACAATTAAGAAGATTTTTTAGAAGGAGTTGATGTAAAACACCACCTCTAACTAATTGTTCATCAGGTACTTCAAGATTTTTCTAGTTCCAATATGCTATATTATGCTGGTTTAAGTCATCAGTGAAAAATTGATCATTTTCTATGAGATTAACTACGTCTGATAAAATGCCATAGCTAATTGTAAAAGGAAAAGCAAGTGCTAAACTGATTGTATTAAAAGGTTTGGTCTTTTCTGTCATGAGACCAGGGTATAATTCAACACATTTATATCACTATAAAGGGTTTTGAGTTTTGCTGCTACTTCTTTATCAGCTGTCATATCCTCAAATGAAGTATAAGGCACCAAATTAAGTGACTTGCGGAGGTCGTTAAGACTGGCCACACCCAAAGATCTGGCTGATTCAATACCAATAATCTCAACAATCATAAAGATGAAGAAGTATTATTCACACCAAAAGCACCTATCCAATGTAACTAATTGTTAGTCTTCATTTATAAATAATAAATTTTTAATGATTATATTATATTATTTTACTAGCAACTTTTTCTGTTCCCTTTATAAGCTCTTCAGCAATATCATTATCTTTAAATTTGCCATCTTTATCTTGTTTTATATGATTAAATGTCTATTTAGATAGATCTTTGGGTAGACCACTAGACCATTCTTTTAATTTCTTAATAAATTTTTTAAAGTCAATCTATTTTAAATGACCACTAAACTATTCTTTAAATTTTTTAATAAATATTTTAAACTCAACCTATTTTAAATACTAGCCTTATAAATATATTTGATTATTCTACCATGAAAGGAGTAATTATATGAATCGAAATGTTTATATTATCTGGATTATCAGTTTCCAAAATATATTTAAACTTTTTGTCAATCCATTTCTCATCAGCTTCTACTATAGTTGGATGCTATCGATAGATAAAATTAAACTCCAAAGAGACTTGATTACCAATTTCTGCAGGTAAAAGCCCAAATAAAGGATTACTATTAGTATAAGGCTTTAGTGGATCAAGATACCAGGGTGACATAGTCTGGTCAAGACCAAGGATAGCTCTAAGGTAGTCATGAAGAATGATTTTTAGATAATAACCACAATTAATTAATTGGGCAGTTTGAAAGAGATGTTTATTATCTTTGAATTTGCCCATTTCATAAAGATAATTTGCAATATAGCTATGATTTCATGAAAAAACTACCAACAAGGCACCTACACCAGATGGTTGAGTCAATATTCTTGAGTCTGCAAATATATCTGTTTTAAGCGATCTAAGAAACTAGTACAAACTTTTACCAGATCTTTATAACTACTTCTATACAATGAAGAAAGATCAAGATAAGAAGAATTTTGATTGATTGAATAATTTTGAGGATCAGAATTGAATAAATCATGTGTAATTATTATGGCAAGATAGAATAATGTTGTGCTGATACCCGAAGGATGAGGGTGAATTTATTACGCTTCATAAGATCATCAAAGATCCTACCCAAATCAGAAAGTTGATTAAAAGGTGCTTGAATAGTAACTGAACATGCATATTAGAAACCAGCCTTTTCTAGTTGTAAAAAATTTCTGTATCTGCTATAATCAGAACTGTCACTGCTACGATAACTATAATCTGCCAACATGTGTAGTGGTTTTTGAATATCATTCCACAGTTGTTGATTAAGTCTCTCTAAAATGTCGATGATTTCTGGATGAGTTGAAGATTTCTCAGACATGAGTTTAAATAAACTTTCTATCTATAAACCATAATTTAGTTATTAATTATTATCAGTTACCTACGTTAAAATTATTTATTTGAAAAAAAAACAATGCAGGCTCACTATGAGTATTGAATCATCTATAGGTTCTTGAAAAATGGAAGTATGAATTAATTCATGAACCAACTTTAATTCTTCTTCTGAATTCTCAAAATGCTTGTAAATTTCATTTTTTAGGTCTTTAAATGCTAAAGAAAGAGAGATTATTAAAGAAACCTTTTTTGATATCATCATATTTTAAAATAAAAGTGTTGTAATGATTTATCTTAATTTATCTGGTATTTATATACATATGTACATGCTTAAAAAATCTGGTTACTTGTTATTTTTGAGATACATATCAAAACAACCTTACATTTTCATATAAGGTATATACAGTGCTTGATTAAGAATGATATCAACAATAGTAACAAAAGGTATATGGCCACATCACCTACTTTTTTACAATTCTAATTAGTCAAAATAAGGTTAAGCCAATAATTATAACAGTTTTGGGATAAAATTTACAAAATATTATTATTATGCAGGGTTCTGCCAGGATTATTTAACTATATTAATACTATGCATAATTCAATCAATAACTCAAATGTTGCACATTTGTTGGTCTTGAAATTGTTTATTAGCTTTTTTAAATTTTAACTAGAGTATAGGTGCTATCTAGTAAAGTTTTTGTAGCTTTGTTAAAGATTGTAGTAAGTAGAGATATATGGAGTAAAGTCAATAGAAAAAGAACAAATTATTTTTAGTACAATTTTTTTAATTTTTAAATTAAAATATCTTAAAAACTAATTAATCAAATTTGCTAAATTTGTTTTTATTTTAATTCTGGAATTATATAAAATTAAAATAAAAAAAAATTATAAAATTTAATAAGTTAATTGCTAAAATATTTAAGGGTAGAGGGTATGTATATATAGATCATTTTGTTATATAATTTTAGAGTTAATCTTTAGTATAGGTAGACAATATAGAAATAATATAAATTATAATATAATTTAAGCAAATTTGGAATTAGTTAGGATTAGGTAAGAATTATTATATAATTTATAGTTAGATTAGGGTTAGGGTTATAGTTTTTTTATATTATAATTTTATAATATTTCTATATTGCCCACCTATACTAAAGAAGATCCAATTTTGGTACATTAAGATTTATATAGAAATTTATAACGTACTACTAATAAAACTTTTTATTGTTGTAATTAATTTTAGCCAAAATCTTACAAAATATAAATAAAATAATTTATCTATTATAGTAAAATTTTGAACTATTATATTATTTAAAAAAAATATACTTGTATATATCTTGAATTTTTTCTGAGTTAGCTCAAAATTTTCTGGGTTATGCAGATTGCTTATATATATAGATTTAATTTCATATTAAGTAATTTTTTAATACTGTATTTACTTCTGATTCTTTTAAACAAGTTATTAGAAAAAATAAATAAAGAGTTTTCAATTTATATTATTATATTTTTTTTTTGAGTATTAAGGTGACTTCTTAAATTAGTAAGTTTTTATTATATAAGTATAAGTATTATACATTATAACAAAAGTACATCAAGTTATACCTGCACTTTTGGTATCTAATTTAAGTAGTTTGCCTGAAGGTTTTATACTATCTGCCATACTTGCAAACTAACTATAGAATTATCTATTTAAACTTTTTGATTATAATATACTATTTATTGTACTTAGCATAGATATAACTCACTATACTATATATAGATTTTGCAACACTACTACATTTTCTGGCAATTCTAGAACTAATTTATCTTTAAAATAAACCTAACAGAGCAGTACATATTTTACACATGTATTCATCTGCATGTTTGATAATTTCTTCCTAACTTGTACTTGTTATACTACTGTTGCTGGATTTATCTCTTAAACTCCCTTTAGAATACTGCTATAATCTAATCCATATCTCAAATCACAACCTTTCTAGTTAGTTTTTAGTTATTTACTTCTTGCTCTTATAGGGTTTACACAACCCTTTACTTACATTTGGATTTTTTTTTTTTTAGATTTTTTACTGGTTCTTCTTTATTTTTAGCTAGCAACCTAGAAGGGTTAGTCTGCCCAGGCTTTAGGTACTTTATAGTTACCCTCTTCTTGGTACATGCTTTTGGAGCACATGTCTTTTTTTTCTAGTTGACAATCTGGTAGTTCAGCTAGTGTGTTCCCCACTTAAGGACCTAGTCGCTCATTCTCTAGTCTTGTCTCTAGTTTTAAATTTAGTCTTTCTGTAATACCATCAAAAATTATATTATCTCTTAACTCAAAACTTACTAAATGAGTTTTCAGTTCCTTGAATTTATTGTGCCAAAACTTCTATTCATTATAGTATCACCAAGATAACATATTAGAATCTAACTAATTAGTGATAGCCATTAACCAAATCACAAGTTTATTTTTTGAAAATGTTATCTGTAGAATTCAAACTCTAGAACTGCTATCTAGAAATGCGACAACTCTACTACTTCACTAAGTTGCCACACCCTCTATATTACTTTTTTCATAAAATATATTGGTATAATTATAAATAATTCATCACTAGCTAATACTAGATTTAGTTTCAGATATCTTACTGAACACAGTAAAATTGCTAATAAATTGAGTTATTACTAAAAATGTTTGTAATAACATAGGCTAATTGTTATTAAATATTCCTAATCTATTCGTAAGTGAGCAACACTCTCTCTTAATTTACTATTGCATTTATCTTCTCTAATATATGTATAAGAATTTCTCTAATTTACTATTTAATTAAATTTTACAAGACTTTTCTTGTAAATTTTAGTTAATTTTAGGTGCTATTATTGTTATAGATTTTAGCAAACTACTGTATATTTATTGAACTTTACTAGATTACTATATATTTATTAATCTTTAGTGTTAGTTTTTACTTGCTTTGCTAATATACAATGACCGGATATAATATAAGATACTACACACTACCAATAATGTATTTACACAGATAACTTTAAATATTCAATTATTTATATATATATGCATACTGATTATGTCATTTGCAATTTATATATAAGAAATAGTTGATAAATAATAATAATTAAATACATTATGGTCTTTCTCTCTATATATATAAGGAATAGTTGATAAATAATAATAATTAAATATATTATGGTCTCTCTCTCTCTCTCTCCCCCTCTCCCTCTCTCTCTCCCTCCCTCCCCCTATTCAAATTACATTTAATAGTTTTATTATTATTTTAATACTATAATTGATCTATTATAATATTAGTATTATTTGATTCTAATTTAAAACCAATATCATTATATCGAATATCTAAATATTTCAGCATAGAGTTCTTGCTAAGTGCATGAGCTAATGCTTTTCCACCTTCGGATCCAAGATTATTATAGCCGATTCCTAAAGTTGTTAAGGAGGAGTTCTTGCAAAGCGCATCAGCTAATGCTTTTCCAACTTCGAATCCAAGATTATTATGACCAAGATTTAACGTTGTTAAGGAGGAGTTCTTGCGAAGTGCATCAGCTAATGCTTTTCCACCTTCGGATCCAAGATTATTATCATAGAGATCTAACGTTGTTAAGGAGGAGTTCGTGCAAAGTGCATCAGCTAATGCTTTTCCTCCTTCGGACCCAAGATTATTACCACCAAGATATAACGTTGTTAAGGATGTGTTCTCGCAAAGTGCATCAGCTAATGCTTTTCCACCTTCGGATCCAAGTTCATTACTATTGAGATCTAACGTTGTT
>CAJVPU010002312.1:0-10852 GCA_910591775.1 Dentiscutata heterogama | reverse complement strand
ATTTTTAAAAATCTTAAGTTCTGGAAATCTTGGAATATTAGCTAATCGATTATCAATAATATCAAGAATAGATGCACCATATTTCTCTTTTAAAAGAAAGCTTGTAAATATAATTTGGTATTTAAATAATCCCAAATCTAAATGATGCATTCTATCAATTACTGTAGCTTCATAAATATTTATATTACTAAAATTAATAAAAAGTTAAATATTAATAATGAATATTATATTGAAAATTATATTTATTTTATTTAATAAATTTTAAAATAAATCGAATTGTTTCAAATTATATAGAATTAAATCATATAAAGTTAAATTATTTAGAATCATATCAAATTAACTTAAAATAATCTGAATTGTTTCGAATTAATTTAAATTAATTTAATATATTCGATTGATTATTTAAATATATTTTTATACTAAATATATTTAAATTTATTTAAAATTATTAAAATAAAATAAAATAAACTTATTTAAAGTTCCAAAAGAAATTTGGTATGGATTCTATACATACTGAATTTTCTTCATCATTATTAAAATAGTTTAGCATATTTACATGATTTTTAAGTACCAAATCATGTTTAGAACAGTCTGTTTTTGCTAAATTTTCTCTTTCTATCAAACAGAAATGGCAAGGATAATTTGAATTAGTTAACTTATAAGTCAAACAAAATGTTGTAGCTTTAGGCCAATTTGCAATTATAGTAGATACTTTTAGAAAAAACCAGACTAATTTGTTATTAATTAACAAATTTATACCCGAATGCGAAAGCTTTCAAATTGGATCTAATATAATCTCTAAACACTTGTAAAAAGTTTGTCTAACTATTAGTTTATTTTTAGTAAATGTTTTGATTATTAGCAAATAACCTAATAACTGCTTTGTATTCTGCTTATTTCTTTGCCATGTAGGTATATTTTCTAGTGATATATAAATTAGGTGAAGCTGACTTTTACTTAATTTGTTACAATTTGTAGCATCTGAATATAATATGATTGATAAAATTTTTGTCACTATAGACAAAGTATTTTGGATAGTTTTCTACCACATTCTATTATTCTGCTTTTTATAAACAATCTTTTTTTTACTATTTTTTAAAAAAATAAAAATAAATTAATAAAAAACAATTATAATTTTTTTTTTTTTATTCTTAGATGATCTTGTTAGAACTTATGTACAGTTTACAAATTAATTAAAAAGACTAATTCTAGTTGATACCAACAAAGCTGCAACTACAAGCCTGATCTTACCTAACTACCTCTAGATACCTAGATACGACTGTTGCACTGATTTATAGATGACTTAGAATTTTGATTAGCTCTTTAAGAACTAAACTAAAAGGGTATTGACTCTCTATATATTACTCCTTTTACATCTTTTTTATAAAGCCTTTTGATCTCTGTCCTATATTCTAAGATCTGTGCCTTTTTGCTATCTGCTTCGTTTTGCTTCCTTGTTCTCTTTTCTTGTAAACTTGCTTTATCTGCCTTGGAGTTTTCTTTTTTCCTAGAGTATGACTTTTTCTCCATAGTAGTAATCCTTTTTTCTTTTTCCCATTTGCTTGTTATTTGACAATGATGAGACCAGATTTTTTTATAGAAACCTTCTATAAATTTAACAAAAATTTTAATAGCTCTGCCTGCTTTAGATTGTGTTAGATCTACTTTTCCAAGCTTTTCTAACATGTCTACACTCTATAGACTACTTATATAATTTAGATATCTTCTATATATATTGGTTTTATTTCCATACAAGCTATTTATAAAGGTGTCTTTTGCTAGCTTCTTTTTGGTCATATTGTCCAAAACCTTTCATGCTAGTTTACTTGTAATATTTTCAATATTAACCTAATAGCCTTTGTATGCTTTATACACCGTTAAGTGTTCGACTGTTTCTTTTTCATTTTTGCAAACACAGCATATACTTGTATTATAAACTTCTGGCCTCTTTTTCTTCAGAACTGTCATTACTAGTAATTCTTTGCATAGATATTTTAATCTGAAAGTAAACCGTTTACTTGCTTCTAATAACTTGTACTTGATACCTGTTATTTTTTTAATTTTGTTGCCAGAATAACTTCTAGTTGTGCCTTGCTTCTTGGTCATATTCGAGAAATTGTACTGTACTTGACATTCTCCATTTAGCTCCTACCCTTATGTTCATTAGCATTTTGATTAGCTTTCTTTTAAGATTTGAGCAAATATTTAATCTTGTTTCTTCTTTTGCTAATACATATGCTCTTTCATTCCATCTTACTTCACTATGAGCCTTGACCTTAACCAGATCCAATGAAATATATTTTGACTTGCACAAATCTTTAATCAACAAAACTAGTTGTAGTTTTTTCTTCTACTCTACTTTTTTGTATTATCTAACCACTCATCATACTATAAACTTGTAATTGCAGCTTCACTATCTAAATTAATTACTACTCTACTATTGCTAGTTACTATTAACAGAGCCAACCAAACTATGACCAATTCTGCCTTTGTTGATGAAGGCCAACTCTTAAATCTAACTTTCCCTTCAACTATTTGAAAATCCTCCTCTTCATTGACCTGTACCCAACTTGCTCTCATTATATTCTTTCTATCTATTTGGGCTAAAGACCTATCAGTGTAGAATATATAGTTCTTTCATTTGCAGCTAATGTTTGTTTCATTCTGCTCTTCTAGTATCTTTTCTAGTGCTCTGTCAAAACCATACCATCTTATGAAACTCTTTATATGTTCTTCTAATTCTATTAAAATCAGCTCTTGTTCTCTTTCATCTTTTTTTTCTTTATCTGCCACTTTTCTGTACCCAACTATTTCTTCGATTAGTGCTGGTTTTTTAGAGCCTGTCTCTTGATTTGTTGTCTGAATTGACCCTAGTATATTCTTTTTTTCCACCCAGAACTCACACTCTAAGTTTTTTTTATGCTTTCTTTTACAGTTTTTATATCTATCTAGAGTTGGCTTCTCATTTTCAGTGTTTTTCTCTAATTTCCAATGTTCAATCAGAAATTTGTTTTTCTTTTTCCTCTTAACTTTACCTACTAATAAGACTTCTTCTTTATTATTATTTACTATAACCTATTCATGCTTTTGTTTATCAGTTGATACTTTTTTTGCATAAGCTTTTATTGCTATTGCATTTGGTTCTTGAATCTGAGCTCAAATTTTTCTTATAATTCTGCTCTAGTCTATTTTGAAATAGTTCTCGATAGCTTTGAACCATTTTGGTTTACAACTTTTTAATGATTTTGCTCACAATGCATGAAATTTTTTCCATAATAGAACTCTGTAACCGTTGGCTTCAATTAACTGATTAATAAAAAACAAGTTGTACTTTTGTATACTTCTGTATGCTTTATAAAATACTTCATCTTCTATAATTTCATGAATTGTTGGCCTGGAACTATAGATCTTTTACAGCTTATTTATTGTGCTAAATGTTATATCTAACTCTCATACTTTAAATAGGATTGTGCATGCTAAGTTGTTTTTCTAAATCTTCTTAATGCTTGAACTTCTTGACTTCTCCCACCTTCCTTTGATTAGACCAGCTAGTAAAAAACCTTGATGATCCTTATCTTTGTTAACTTGCTTACTTGGTTATTACTATTTAGCCTATCATGAAGATTTGTTACTTGGCAATACAAAACTTCTTGTTTGGGCATTTTGCATTTACCAAGACCCTGATGTGTCATTATATAATTTCCTGTTAATGCTGCTAGCCCTATTTTATTCTTAATTAGTCTGATAAAGGGCTGGTATATTTTATCCAGCATCGCTTGTGATAGTTTACTATTTTATAGTATATATGCTAATTTTGGCACTAAACACATATTGTTTATATATACTAGTTAACTTATTGTTGCTTTTTTGCAGTATAGTAATAATGTTTAACTATAGCTCTTGCTTTCTTTACTATCTGTACTTCACTTGTACAACTGCTTAACCAGATACCGAGCAACTTTGTAATAGCTTTTTTCTTCTTTGCAATGATTCTATCATTTTTAATCTCTATATAGTTTTCTTCTTTTCTTTTACTTGAATTTAGCATAAATAGTTTTGATTTTTTACTATTGATACTAATATCATTTAGAGCAAAGAATCTCTGTAAAATCTCAATTATCTTCTCTATTTGGTCTTTATTCTTGGCTATCTATATAGTGTCATCTGCAAAAGCAACTGCAGCTTGTCTAACCTCCTCATATTTAACAGAGTTGGTACTTATATCTAGCATCTCTTTACTTTGGATTTTGTATCCAAAACTTGAATTATCTTGAATTCTTTGTAAAAGTGGGTCATAGAATATTTTCCAAACTAGTGGTAAGATCGTTTCTCCTTGTTTGATTCTGTCTTCTGCAATGAATTCATCTGTTGTCCTATAACTTGTTATTACTCCAACTCTTCTCTCTGCAAAAAGTTCTAATACTAGCTGAATTATTCTTTCTGGTAGTTTGACTCTTTCCAGTGCTAGCTTTAATATTGTTATTGAGACCAAGTTGTAGGCTTTTTTTATGTCTTGTAAAACTATCTACAGCTTTTTTCTATTTTCTTTAGCTTCTTCAAGAATCATATCAACTAGGTTTATTGTATCGACTGTTGAGCAACCTGGTAACTCTGCAAAATTCAAACCCTTTAAGATATGTTTTTCTTTTATAATCTTAGAAATTCGCTTAGTTAAGATTTTGGTTATGCACTTTTTAAATATCTCTAAGAGTACGATTGGCTATATTATTAAGATCAAAGTTCCAGCTTTCATCTTTTGATATTGGGTATACTTGTGCTGTTTTCCAATCTTCAAGAATATAGCTACCTTCTAGGCACATATTTGCGAAAGCTCTAAATACTTCTTGCATTTTGGGGCTTGACTTTTAATTAGAATATAACTAATTTTGAATACACCTGGTGCTGTTTTGAGCTTAGTTTTATCTACAACTTCAGTCCATTCCTCTGTTGATATATCTGCAGTAAGGCTATCAACCAGCTCTTATCAACTTCAGCTAGTGGTTTATAAAATTCGCTATATGTCTTCTTACTTATAGCTATTATTCTTTTTTTGAACTGCTTCTCAAAATACAATCTCATTGCTTCTCTTACTTCATTGGGCTTGTTTATCAGGGTACTACCTTTCTCCTCTTGTATAAAGACCTTATCAATCTTGACTTTTCTCTTTTGCTTATTAAGTAAACTTGCTAACATTTTGCTCACTTCTCCATTTATTCTCATACACCTTTTATCTATTGCTATCTTGATCTCTCTTCACTCTTGCTCTTTGCTTTGTATTTGTTCTTCTTTTTTAAGAATCTTCAAGATTAGCTTGCTTCTTTGTACCTACTTATCTAACTAATTGCCTTTATCACTTGTTATCTTCTCAATATCTTTGCCACTTTTGCTTTAATTTCTCTAATTTTCTTGTTGATTTCATTACTATTTAACTCTACTTTTTTTGCAGATATCTTCTTAACTTTGCTAATAACTTTGCTTAATAGTATTATAACTTCATGTAATTTTGAGTTTTTTTTTTTCTTTGTCTGTTGCTGCGTATCTATTTTGATTTGTTTTGATGGAATGTTTTTCTTTGCTACATACTTAATGCCTTTAGCGATAATTCTCTATACTATATTGATATTATCACCTGTTACTTCTCCAAGTGCTCTGTTTAACTCATTGTTTTTTAGTAAATAATGCTCCAAGTTTGTTCTGTAACTTTCTTAGTTTTTTTTTTTTTTGCTTTATCATATATATAGATTAATTTGCTTGGGCTTCTTGACTTTAAATTAACTGGGATTAATTTTTTTGATCTATTGTTTAAGATGCATTGTTGATATTACAATTTTATAATCACTTGCTGTTATGTATTCTGCTTCTTTAATTTTAGCTTTCTTTAAACCTATACTTAAATCTTCTAAAATCTAAATTTGATCAATTTTTGTTTTTAAATCATGACCCTGCTATGTAAAATGTTTAACTCCCGGGTTTAGTACTCTAAATACATCTACGAAGCCCTGTGCTTGGAACCACTTATATAAACTAAGTGCTTTAATATTATATGTCTCACTTGGCCCTATTTTGTCTAATTCCTTATCCACAATATAATTAAAATTATCCATTACTATAAAGTGAGCATTATTTGATTTTTCTATATAACTTCTAATTATTTTACATTACATTTCTTTTTTGACTTTATTGTTATTTAGTGAAATATAGAGTACTAAAACTGCTAATTCGAACTTTTTAAAATAGAGCTTTGCCTCTATTACATATTCTTTGAACCTTGAAATCTTTCCCAAATATTTTTTTCATTTAGAGTTGATTAATATACTAACACCTGATCCTTTTCTTTTAGTAATTTCATCTTTTGACCAGTAGCCTTTATATGATATTTCTTTTTGTATGAATCTTGTATCTTTTTCATTAACATTAGTTTCAACTAATCCTAGTATATCTATTTCCTTCTCTGTTGCCCACTTGTAAACCATCTTTAATTTGGTCTTATTGTTTTTAATTCTGTTGATGTTATGACATGCTACTTTAACTTTGGGTATTTCTTCTTGTACTATTTTGGTTATTTCTTTCTTGCTTCTTTTTGTAGTAGATGCTGGGAGTTTATTTTTTTCACTAGAGATACCTATGGCTATTTTTAGAAGTGATCTGGCCTAGCCAGATTCTTAACTAGTTCCTCTAATTCTGCAATTCTACTCAAAATCTTAATTTTGTTTCTTATACTTTCATTGTCATTCTTATCTGTACTTGACAACCACTGCTTTTTTACATTTAAGGATTTTCTTGAATAATTTCTGCCTCTACTTTCTTCTTTTCTGAACTCTTGTCTTGAGTGCTTTCTTCTTTTTCTTAATCTATTATTGTTTGGGAGGTGACTTTGTTTTGTTTCAGCTAACTTTCCAGTATAGCTTGTACTTCTATTTCTTTTTATATTACCTAGCCCTTCATGAAAGTGCCTTTGATTATAACTCTCTTTTGTTTTTTTTTCTTTTTCTTGACACCAATTGAGTTTTGTATTGTAGTAATATATCTTTTTTTTTCTTTGCTTTTATGTAAACTGTTGCTACTTTTCTTGGATTACTATTACTGTTATTTGGCAAAAAAACTGATTTTGCTTTAATTCTAAATAGCTGTCTTAGCAAAAGTGCTTTTATCGCATATCTTAGAATGTTCGTAATTCTTGCTTTGTATTGATTTCTTTCTAGCAACTCTTCTTTCTTAAAATTATCTCTTGTTATTCTTAAGAGTTTACCGTTTGCTAGAGATATTGCTCATTTATTCCTCTACTCTTGTTTTTTTTTTTTCATTCTTGAATGCAATTTGTATATATGCTACATTACTTGTTTATCTTCCTTTCTACTTAATTATAATGGTTCTTCCAAAGAAACTTAACTCTTTTTTGAGTCTTCTTGGTGTTGTTTCTGCAGGTATGTTCCAAATTGTATAAGTATTGCTAAAGTTTTCTGTTTTAAATTCTTTACTTTCTTTTGTTATATTTTTACTTGTTTTGTTTTCTTCTTTCTTTGCATTTATACTATTCTTCTTTTGTGTTTCGGTAATGGCTCTTTTAGAACCTTGATCCTCTTTTCCTTTGATTTCTCTAACTACTTTTGGTTCTTTATTATTTCTGTTTAATATCTTCTTTTTTGCTTGGGCTATATATTCTGTAAAGAAGTTGTAGTTTTTCTCTATACTATAATCTATTGTTTCACATTCTGACTCTAGCATTGCTTCTCTTTTTTGTTAAATTATTTCAAGATTTTTTTCCTTATTTTGACTATCTCCTTGTATCTCTTTAAGTTGTTTTTTAGACAAGTTTCAGTAATTTTTAGCAAAATTCTTATAATACAGATTTCCTCTGCTGAGATTGTCTTAATAGCTTGGGCTAGTTTTTCATCTACAACTTGTATATTTGTACATGTTTTTTCTAAAAACTCATTGCAAGCTCATAAGCCAAGCCTAAATACTTGGCATTCTCTTTTAAAAAAATTAATTTTCCATTCTGGAACTGGTGTGTAATTCATTGATCTTCCACTAATAGTTTACTTTTCTAAATGATTCTTGTTGGGTCTAAACTTTGGGTTGTTGCTAAAAATAGAACACATCTTGTTTGTTTGTTTATTTGTTTGTTTGCTTGTTTGTTTGTTGTTTTGTTATTGTTTATGCATTGAGACAGGGATAGTAAATAACCTGAAATAACTTCATAACTCAAGTGAATAATAATTAGTTATTGGTTATTTAAAATATAAAATAACTTGTAGAGTCATTTAAAAATATATACCATATTTGCGCATAATAACGCATAGGAAGTAATTTCAAATTTTGGCCTAAATTAAGTTTAATTCAGGCCATTACTAGAAATAACACCCCAGCATGTAGAGTTGTATAACTTACTGTAAGTTATTTTTAAAATGTAAGTTACATTTTAAGTTATGTAGGTTACCATGTAAGGTAAGTTATATATAATAA
Organism: Dentiscutata heterogama; assembly: GCA_910591775.1. NCBI lineage: Eukaryota > Fungi > Glomeromycota > Glomeromycetes > Diversisporales > Gigasporaceae > Dentiscutata > Dentiscutata heterogama. Next base: position 2,386 of record CAJVPU010002312.1, on the reverse strand, counting down.
TAATAATAATTTCATTCTTTAATAACTATAATGCTGGCTAAATTTATTCTGGCTGGTATTAATATCAAAGTCGGCCTGCTTTACTAATTATATGTTTTGTAACTTACATAGAGTCATGTAACTTACAATGTAAGTTACAATGTAAGTTACATTGTCAGGTAAGTTATTACAACCCTACCAGCATGCTATTATACACAAATACAGTAATAGATACAAACAACAAGAATCCTTTAATAATGTACAGTACTTTTAAAATGCAAAATGTCTGCAACTGGATATTTTTTAATCTATATAATTTGTTTTATGTCCCAAGTTTTTAATTTACACAATACAATAGTATCATTGGGGTATTTGGGCCAGGGATACGTAAAAATTTCTAAATTTTTATGTGTATCTGATTTGGACCGGTAGTTATTAACTCTAAATTTTGTTATATATATATATTTAATTTTTTTATTTATAAATTAACGTTAACTACAAGACCACACTAGCATATTCATGCATATTTATTTATTTATTTATGCCTAATTTAGGAATTATATAAGTATTTATATTTCAAATACTATTTATTTATTTGTGCTAATCAAACTTTAATGAATCATTAAAATTCTTAAAATGCGAATAAAACAGATACTTCTAAAGAATCATTGAATAAATCTAATAAATTTCATTTTGCCAACAGATCATCTGCTAAATAAGTAATATGTCCACCTAATTCAAATTCAAGTATTTCATTACTTGAAGATTTATTCTAATCGAAATTATCTTCATCATCTACAGTATTAGTCCAATTTCTCACCATATTTAACTAACTCTCTTTGCTAAAAATGTCAGGATTATCATTTACATCTTTAGCCGTAACCTCTGTCATTTGAGAGATTTCACTTAACTGTGAATTTTCAGAAACAAACAAATCATTATCCTTATTGTCGCTTGTTAATTTTTCTTGTGTAGTGCCTTGGTTATTAGAATTGTAAGGTTGAATAGGAGTTGCAAGCCAGATTCTTTTATGTTTTTGTTCAGCCTCTTCAGCTTCATTATGTTTTTGCTTGCTTAATATATCGCCACGTAATTGGCTTATAGCAAATATCTTGTCATGCTTAAATTAATAAACTTAACAGAATTAGCAATATAAAATTATAAACAAATTACAATAAACTAAATAATGTTTACATACTGGCATGTGATTTCGGCACTTCATATGTAAAAAACCCATTGTTGACTATAAACATTCCACCAAAGCAGAATTAATACAAATGCCAAACAATTGCAAAGCTAGTTGAGATAATTTGGGTGCTAAACATTTTGCAGAATCCCAAAAATCAATAATATTTTCATTAAATTGGTTATATGTTTCCTTATTGAAAGGAAATACTTCTCTTTGATATAACAAGAATTCATGCAAAATATATATTGGAACTTCACCAAAACAAGCATGATAATAGTAATTTAACTATTGACCGAAGTGAAAGTAAGAAAGACCAAAAACATTGGAAGAAAATGTTGAGAGTTAATATTTTGGATGTAAAACAAATGATAAAAGGAGTAAGAGTTGTTTCTATTGGGCCCACCATTTTCTAATTGTGTAACCATATGTTCAGAAAAAATCTTTATCTTTACAGTCTGCAAAAGTTTTAATAAGCTATCTGAAACAATGCATAATTTCAAAAAGTCTTGCAGCATTTTTCTGAAGCTTATTTAGTATTCCACATAGTGGAAATAGTAAATTTTGAAGTTCATAGAGCTGAATCCAAAAATTAGAATCCTGTATTATAGATATGATGTCAGGTGAAAGCATTTTGGTTGCATTCATATTTTCTACAAATCTTTGCCATGATCATTCACTTTGAGAAATACTTACTATTCCAATTCTTCTTGAAGAAAATTTTGTAGCCAATATCTAATAAAAAAATCAATATAATTTATTAAACTTTACTTATATATTTTATACATTTAAAAATTTACTTACTTTAAGTGCAGATTTAGTTTTTAATACAGAATAAAAGCAAAAATAAAAACTGTTTCAACATGTTTCGGCTAGAGTTGCAAGAGAGATCGTTTGTCCGTAACAAGATACTTGTTCATTTTATAATAATCTGGTAAAATATGAGGAAGAATGAAAGTAGCTTACAATACATATTGTATTTTTTGATGTTGTTTTATACGTATCAGATGTCTTAAAAATGTCATCAAAAACCAAGTTTATTTAGTATGCCATACAAGGTATAAAAACTTTATTGGGAAATTCAATTCTTAGTTGTCGTCTATAAAAAAAAAAAATTTTTTTAAATTTTAAATATATAAATATCTTTTTTTTTTTTTTTTTTTTTTTATTAAAGACCGATATCATGGTTGCTAATGCTTTATTGTGTTTATGTGTCTTATT
>CAJVPU010002311.1:0-10857 GCA_910591775.1 Dentiscutata heterogama | reverse complement strand
AAGATATTTAAGCTTAAAGTCAAGAAAACTTTTACTTAGAAAAAATTTGTCCCTTTTCTATTGACTTCCCCCCATATGTAAATTAGTGAGACTTTCAGCCCTGTTAATACTCAATAGATCAAGATATTATTATTACTTATATATAAATATATAAATGCATATTATACTATCTCTATCTACTATTTTAATAAAAATTCTATAGCTCAAAAAACTTGGTATACATATTCACAATTATTGTTAAAATCTAAAAAATCTATATTAATATCTTTTTCTTGAAAATAAAAAGATTCAGAATTGAAATAGTCAATTTTTAAAGAATTATATAAATATAGTTTGCTATACAATTTATACAAATAGGGTATGGTGGCGTAGTGAAGTGGTTTAGTTATCACCCTACCAAGCGGCAGGTCTAGAGTTCGAATCCCATGGATGATGTTTTTTGAAAAATAAATCTGCATTAGGTAACGATCATTCATCGATCGGTTGGATCTACAATCTGTAATTTTGGCTATACCATCTCATTATAGAAGCTTTGGCGCAGAAATGCCAAGAAACTGGGATGTTTGAAACCTGCTTGGGAAGACCTGAGTAAGGAGGTAGTGGATACTTTCAACAGTGCTACAGAAAGGCTAAATTTGGAAGTAATAGCTAAGATTAAAGAACCGAACGACAACAAGATCCTTAAGTGGGAGGATTTACCAATCTGACTATAAATTAGAAAGAAGAGTAGCACACTAATCTAGTTAGCTGGTGTGAGAAACTGGGGTGGCCATCCACTATGGCTAGGATTTGGGAGTTAGGTTTTACCTAATGACAAGGGCTAGATGATCTTTGGAGACTAGCTAGACCCAATTGGAGGAAAAGAATATAAAATTATATATTACAAAAAGACAGAGCACAAGGCACCTAGAGTCTAGCTAGAGTCGAATCTTCTGGTCACAGGTTGGGAGTAAAGAAAAGACTAATAAGGTAATTATAGAAAAAAAAAGACCTGAATATGAGTACAGGGGTTGAAGTAAACCTTACAAGAGCATAGCGGTTCAATTAAATTATACAAAACTGTGAGTAAAGGTCTTGGCAACTATGATGACTGGGTCAGCCAAATAGAGTTACAAAAGGCTCCAGTAGGTTTATCTCGAGGATAGCCATGCATCTGCTCAATGGAGGAATACAGGCTAGTAATTAGTTAGTACAAACTCTTAATAAGTTGCGGAAGTTCTAAGGTGGGATACGAAATCTGTTAGAGACAATCAGATAAAAATTTCAGTGTTAGTCAGGAGATATCTACAAATAGTTATAACCAGAAGGGTTAAATGGGCAACCCTCTAAGTAGGTTATAAATACAGTAGCTAGTGTAGAACCTGCAAGCAAACTACTTAAATAGATACCCAAAAGGTATATGTATAGCTAGTTATAACTTCGTTGTAACTATATAAGTATTTGACAACTAATAAAAAGCACTTTATAGCCAAAGAGATCACTTTAACACTGAAAAAAAAAAAAACCAATTTATACAAATATCATGCATATTCTAAACTTTTAATGATAATTACTCTGCTATTGTTGTAGTATTTATTAATATAGTAATATTTAATATTTAATAGCTACTTTAATATATAAAACCATTTTGAATATTTAATAATTCTATAGCCTTGCTGATATAATAATATAAAAGTAACTATATACAATACAAGATCTAATTGTTTATATAACTAATCTTTTTTCTTTTTTGTTTATTTATATAAAGTATAATAGTTATATTAACTTTTTTAATAATATATAGATACATCTTTAGCTAGAATTTTTTGATCAAAATACTATATATATCGATTATTAGAAATTTTTATATCCTAAGATATTATACCTAAAAACTTCTTCTTGTTAGAAGTACTATTACTTCTTACTATATTCCAAACTTATTTTGTCTATATTTCAGATTTTAATTTAAAGTTTTCCAAGCCTGTTAGATAACTGTTATACTATTAATTAAGTAAACTACAATCTTTTTCTTAATTTTAATTAAATGTAAATAAAAATAGTAATACAAGCTTTACTATATATAAAACAATATACAGTTAGACCTCTCTATAGTTACCTTCTATATATGCACTTTTTTTTATAAGCATATTTTTTAAAAAACAAATTATTATTAAATATATAAATTTGTCCTCTATAACTGTTACACTTCTCTACAATCACACATTTTTGTATCCCAAGTGTGTAATTATAGAGAGGTTTGACTATATTCTATAAATTCTTTCAATCTTATTATAGCTAAGTAATAATACTTTTGCTTTTTTTATATTCTTTCATACAAGATTAGAAAGAATATTGGCAGTTTTAGTAATATATTTATTTAAGTAATCATTTGTATAATCAATTGCATTTTCACAAATAATTACTAAAAAGTTGTATATAGTATAATAAATATGCAATAAGTATTTTCTAGCTTTAAATTTCCTATCTATATATGCTTCTTCAATTATTTAAATAAAACTATTCTTAGAGAAGTATTTTAGATTATATTTAAGAAGTTTTTTAAATAGATAACAAATATAAGAATACCACATTTCTGATATTTTACCACTATAACTATATTGCAGATTCTTTAACACCTGCATTACTTTAGAATTTAAATCAGAATAGTATTAGTTTTAACTATATATTTTTTCTTTATAGCTAACTCTAGGATTTATAGTATTTTTAGCAATTTATAGCATTTTTAGCAATTCTTTATTAATCTATATTAAAGAATATTGTAATTTAAATTTGTATCCGAAAACAAAAAAAAATATAAGTAATTGTTAATTTTATTTTATATCGACATTTTACTACTTGTATTAGAAGTAAATAAATATATTATGTAACTGTGATTTCAAGAATAGTATTAGAAAAATAGTAGATAACTAATATATATTACTTGTATTTGTAATTTTGAATTACAACATTATGTGTTATAATATTTTTAATGTGTGATATAAGACCTCTTATTTAATGCTGCAAATAGTTTTTCAACTTATTCTTTTTACAATACTTGATAATATAACTAATATAACCAATAACGAACTTATTAGTTAATCAATATTTGAAGAATTAACAACTACTAATAACCTTCTAATGCAATACAAAACTGTCTTTAATACAATAATAGAAAAAAATAAAAATAAGTTTAAAATAGAAGATATATATTTAGAAATTACAAAAAAAATATTTTTAGATTCTAATATTCTAGTAAATATTGTAATATTAGAACCTGGTAACTCTCCAAATTATAATGATAATGTTCACACTAGGACCCCAAGCAATCTATAAACAGCCAACAATTTTAATATATTACTAAAAATAGAAAAAATTTGCAGAAAAATAGTTAAAAATAAGCATTAATATTATTAAATATAGAAAAGATCCATACAAAAATAGTTAAAAATAAGCAAAAGCAAATTGATATTTATTTATATATAGTTCAGAGTCCTTTCAAACTTCATGCAAAATATATCACAAAGATTTGCCTATGTATGTGAGTAATCGTCTTTATATTGTATATAATTAAACAATTTTTGAAAAACTAATTTCTTACAAGAAAAAACACTTAGATGTTTAACTAATTTTGGAACAATAGCACACATCCAAGAATATGTGTAGTATATTGATTATGCTATTTTCTGAATATGGGATATTTAATCTTGCAACTACTCTTGAAATATGATACTTAAATAAATTTGAATATGTAATCGATTACCAAGCAATATGTTAAGTTTTGAAAATGATCTAAATTGCAGTAGAAATCACTTTAAATCAGTGTGTCAAAGACCAAGAGAATTCAATACATAATATCTTAGAAAGAAATAATAATTTAATTGGTGATCCATGAGTTAGCCAAAGAGTTATTATAGTAAAATGTGACTCAGATTACTTATAGAAAATAGAGGTTTGTGAATATGGCTTGCACAAATCTAAAATTTTTTTTAATACTAAATTAATTACCCTTCTGACTTAAGAAGCTTTTGTAGAGCTTGTCAAGACGTATCTGATAGTAGGTAAAGTGTTAAAATCGGCCTGGTAGGTGCTGAGATATCTTTAAAAACCTTTCTTTTACTATAAAATTTCTTTGCAAATAATAATATTGTTTGCAAAAAAATTTCTATAGCAAAAGAAAGGATTTTTAAAGATATCTCAGCACCTACCAGGCCGATTTTGACGCTTTACCCACCATTAGATGCGTCTTGACAAGCTCTACAAAAACTTCTTAAGTTAAAAAGGTAATTAATTTAGTATAAAAAAAGTTTTAGATTCGTGCAGGCCATATTTGCAAACTTCTATTTTCTATAAGTAATCTGTCACATTTTACTATGATGACTTTTTGGCTAACTCGTAGATCACCAATTAATAAAAATATAGTATTTTTTTTTTTGCTAAACTAGATACTTCATCAGGTACAAAATCAGAATCGAAAAGGAAACTACAAAATACAAATAGCCAATTTAGCTACCTTTGTATTTCTTTTTCTTGCAGCTAGCAAATCAAAGTATACATGCTTTACTATATATTTTTTGAACAAGTTCATAATAACTTATAGCTATGAAAACTGTTGAAAATAGTATGCTTAGTAAATCTCACATGTGAAGGTCACTATTTTGGTTTTGATTAATTATTTGAAATATAAAGTAAAAGAAAATATTATAATGAAGAGGGTATTGTGACGAATTCGTGATATCTCGTGATCTAGCGATCAAATTTAAATAGTATAAAAATCATCCAAATCTGATCACTAGATTACGAGATATTGTCAATAACATGTTAAAATAATTATTTTATAAAAAATTTTGATGAACTACAAACATATAGCCAAGAAAAGACAAGCTTTGTATTATGTAAATTGACCATAGCATTCTAAGTAAAGTTGTTCATAGAGACAAATTACATGTATTTACAAAATTAGACGAAAGAGTATTGTGACAAAGGGGGTATTGTAATGAATTTTAGTATTATTAACTTTTTAAACCATTTTATGATAATATTCATGTATTATAATCATCTAAAAGAAAAGATGGATAAATAGCATGCCCAAATAATACAAAAAAAAAAACAAAAAAACAAACAAACTTTCGATCATTTGCATAATTTTGCACATCATGTTTTTGGAACCTGTATTAAATAAAATAAAAAAAAATTCTATTAGTCACATTATTCTTATAATATTTGTAACTATCAAATTTATTTACCTTTACAAAGTTTGACAATTTTCATTATGCTTGAATTGTTTTTTCTTTTTTTTAAATAATACTATACTAAATAGTCCGGGCTTTTGCTAGTTTAGGTTTATTAATTAGAATTTGTTATCAAAATGGTCTTCTGGAAGTATTTGAATAAAATTTTAATTATCTAAAGTTTAATTAAATTATCGAATGACTAAAATTTATTCAGATCTTGCATACTTTTGAAGGCCACTTTTCTAACAATACTCAATTGTACTGTACTTAAATTACACTTTTTAAATCGCACTTTTTTATTATTTATTTAACATTCTTATATTTATTTATTTATTAAATTAATTAAATATCACTGCTTTATTATTAATAATTCTTTTTTTTAATATTTTAATTTATTTTAATTTTTTTTATTAATTTATTATGATAATCCATTAGTTACATAATTATTTTTTTATTAAATTAATCATTTGTCTCTTAAGTTAATTGTGTTTTTTGTAATTATATTATATTAGAATAAAACTGTAAAATGCCTGAAATTTCTTACCTTAATTAACAAGATGCAATTTCTGCTACAATTAATAAGTTAAACAAATATTTGGTTAATAATAAATGCTCAAATATTAGTAGCATAGCCAGAGATTTTAGACTTTCTGAGGCTACTTTATACTATGCATTTAAGAATGGAAGTCCACCTAATTGCTGTGGTCTACCTACTATTCTTACAGAATATAAGAAAAACCAACTTGCTGACTATTGTATAAATATGCAATGGCTTGGGTTTGGTTTGACTAAGTCCGGTGTTAACTATTGTATAATAGAAATATTGCAGAATAATAAACAGCCACATCTCTTTGGAGATAAAAGACCAGGTCAGGATTGGTGGACCAGGTTCATGAGGAATCATTTAGAGCTATCATTTTGTGCCCCCCAAGAATTGTCCGAAGCTTAGGCACAAAGAGCCAATGCAACCATCATTAGAAAATATTTTAATAAACTTAAAAAAGTTATTAATGAAAATTCACTTACAGCAATACAAATTTGGAATATAGATAAAACTGGGTTCGTCTTTATACCTAAGTTAGACAAAGTTCTTGCAAAAAAAAGCTCATGTCAGGTTCATAAGGTTGCTTACAGAAATTCTCATGAATATATCTTAGTTGTTTCTACAATCTCAGCCGCTGGTTCATATATCCTATCTCTGATTATCTATAAAGGTATTCGCGCAATTTTTGGTTTATTACAAGGCACACCTCCTGGAGCGGTAATGGGTTTTACAGAAACTGGTTATATGCGCAAAGATCTTTTTCAAATGTATCTTACCTATTTTATTAACTCGATTCCCCAATGCGACCTGTACTACTCATGCTTGATGGCCATAAAAGTCATGTTAGCTATTCATGTGTTGATTTTTGTTATCAAAACGGAATTCTTCTTTTCGTGCTTTCACCTCACATGACACATATCTTGCAGCCATCCAAAATTCCTTTTGCAAAATTAAAAAAGGAATTTGGTAAACAAAGTGATAAGTATTATAATACTATTAAAAAAGTAGTAACAAAGTATACTTTCGTGAAAATTCTTGGCCCAGCCTTTATTGAGACCTATATACTATCAGCTATTTGTAATTCTTTTAAGACTATGGGTATATGGCCATTTAATCCCAAGGCTATTAACCCAGATCGCTTGGATCTTTCGTTAGTGACAGAATGATTTGACATAGTGTCTTCACCTAGCCAACCCTTATCAAATTGTTTTGACCCTTCATTAGTGACAAACGTAGTGCCTTTATCTAGTCAATCTTTACAACCAACTATATCACCTTCACCAATGACTATCCAATCTAATCATTCACATTATATCCTTACAAATTTTGACCAGTTAATGTCAGAAAATAAAATGCTTAATAATGAAGTTGAATTACTAAAAATTCAGTTAATAGCCGCCCAAGAAGAATTAGAAACCTACAAGTACTCCAGGACAAGTTCTTTGCATTCAGTTCTCAAGTATAACTTTCCTCAAGCCCCACAGATTGAAACTTTAGATTTTTCTGAGTCTGGTCCCATTCCTAAAAAAAGAAAGACACTTTCATTTGCACAACTTCTTACTAACGATGAAAGTTTGCAGAAGTTAAAAGAAGTAAATGAAGAAGTAGAAAAAAAGATCGAAGAAGCTAAACAAAAAAAAGAACTGGTGGCCCAGAAAAAAGAGTTGGCAGCCCAGAAAAAAGAGCTGGTGGCCCAGAAAAAAGCGATAGTGGCTCAAAAAAAAATTGACCGACAGTGAGACTTGGAACAAAAGAAAAAAACGTGAGCGAAAAAAAAGACAAAAAAAAATTACAAGGCTAGAATGCAGTAGAGGTACTAAATTGTATACTCACAATGCTAAAATAGTAGAAGTAATATAGAAATAATAAAGTTATATTCGCAAACTTGAACAGTAGAAGTGACTAAAATTTAGATCTAAAAAAAAAAAAAAAAAAAAAAAAGGTTTAAGGTTGTATATTAGTGTAGTATAGTACATATGTACCATATGTACAGACGTTAAATGATTATTGTTCAAGTCTGGTAAGTTCCTTTTTCTAAATAAATAAAAATTGTATAACGATAAGCCTAATGTGTTAATAAAGCGAAAAAAATTTTTTATGCTTAAATTCCAATTTCGTCACAATACCCCCCACCCTCCAAAATTCTATATTTTGGTTCTGTGTACAAAATGATTATTATGTCCAAAACCGGTATGTTATACAATAAGAATTTATATAAAATCTAATCTAAATTGAGCTTTGGTTTAAATATATTTAAAAAAAATATAGATTTTATATGGTAAGTACAGTCAACTCTCTTTAAACCGAACAGCAGGTTCTTATATGTAAAAATATTTAAAAGTTCAGTTTACAAAGAGTTATTATGTTGCTAATCCGAACTTAATAATAAATTTTACAAATGTTCTGAAGCTTTATGTTCAGTTTTCACAGAGTTTATTAAGTGTTCAGTTTATCCAGGTTCGGTTTAAAGAGAGTTGACTGTGCAAAGTTTTATATATAATAATTTTAACCTTGTTACAATACCCCACTTTACCTTATATTTAACTAAAAAAAATTAACTATTTTGAAAAATATCTTCAATAGACTATTCTTTCTTTTTATTTTTTTTATTACTAATTTGTTTTACAAGCTGATTATCATTATTAGTCTCTTCAATAAGTAAAAGCTCTTCTTGATTTCTTTTAAATGTTTCAAAATTAAAAAACTCTTTTATAGCTGATATTTCTTCATTAATACTAACCACTTCAATTTGCTCACTCACCTCTTCATTCAAGGATTCATTATTCTTTTCCTCAAAGAATAAGTCAATATTCTCTTTCAATAATTCAGATATAAAAGTGGGCATTAATTTATCTCTCTTTTTTTTTAATAGAATAGTTTTTTAAGTTTATTTTTGATCTGTCTAAGTTGAGAAAGAATATCAGGTGAGAAACAGTTTCTTGATTTTGTTTTAATAAGGTTCAAAAAAGAGAAGAGACATTCGCAAGTGGCTCCATGAGGAACAATCAAAAAAATTTCCATTGCAAATCTGCAAAGAAGAAGAGCATGGCCTCTAAATTCTGACTAAAAAGATCTGGGTAATATTTGAAGATTGGAATTGATATTTTTAAAAGAGGGTTATTATTCTTCTAACTAATTAACTCTTTGTAAAGTAAGATAGCATATGTTTTTTCAAATTTCTAGACATAAGCTAATTCCAAGTACCTATATATAAAATGGTCTGCATCCATATACTTTGAAATTGCTATTTTTTTATAATGTAGAGAGAGAAATAAGACAATAAAATAAATATTACTTGAGAATTTTTTTGCTCTTTGGCTGATAATAGTAGTATATGTTCGTTAAAACCAGAAATAGTGATTTTGAGGATATTTCAATATAAATATAGATTAATTTCTTGAAAACATTAGCCAAAGTTGCTTCCCAAGATTCAAGCCTTTCGATTGCATCAACAACAGACTTAATAATTGTGGCAGCTGATGCTAAAATTGGCTAATGCTGAAATTGGGGACCTCTATTTAAATCTACAATACCTACTAAAATTCATTTATACTTTTTTATTAATAAAACTACCCCTAAACCCTAACCTAACCCTAAAAAAAACCCCTAACAAAAGGCCCAAAAAATTTTAAAATTTAATATTAAAATATTTAAAATCTCAGCATCAGCCGATTTCAGCATCAGCTGCTACAATAATTTTTACCAATATATTATTACTAGCAAATGATATTTATCATTTATAATAATTTTAATATTTTTTTTTATTTCTAGATATCTAATTTTATTAGATTCATACAACTCAAAACAATATTGAAAGCCTCTTTTAAAAATAGATATACCCAAACAGATCTTAGCAATATAGTACCATCTAGTTTTGCAAAATGTATTTAAAAAATGAGAAACTCTATCTTTTTTTTGCCAAGTTTGTAAGGTCCAATATCACATATATGAAGAGGTAAAGAAATTTACAAGCTTTTGGTTTTTGTTGCAAGTAGAAGTTATACTAGCAAAGCCAGCAATATTCTTTGTAATCAAATTAAATGCATGTAGGCAGTATCTAATGGGAATGATATTCAAATTCTCTTTCTATAAAAAAACAAAAATGAATTTATATAAGTTACTATTTATACTATTATAGTGAATTAATAATAATATTCTGATCTGTTAGAAATTAGTGAAAACTTTGTTTCTAATTATATATATATGGATCAGAGTTTTATTTATTAATCCTATAATATTGATTAAGTGATCAAGGGATTAGTAAAGTTTGATCTTTATTTCTTTATTATTATTTTTTTTAACTCTTTTAATAAGAGACACTATGAGACATATTTTGTTTGACCTTTATTTAATACTAAATTTTATTTTAAGAATAAGCTCCTTTGTACTGTTATTTTAAATTTTAATAAGTAGATATAATTTAAATTTCAAACTTTATCAAAGATCAAACTTCACTAATTCACTAATATTTAAAACTTTAAAATGATATTTAATAATTAAAAAAGGTATATATATATATATTTAGTTGATTTTTTATAGACTCCATAACATATAGGTTGTCTGTTATACAGGCAATTGCAAATAAAATTTGAAATCTATTTTTTATTAAAATTTCTTTAGTTTTGTTTACTAGAAAGGATGCTCTGTATCTATCTATAGACAAATCAACAATATCAATGACATTTTCTTGGTAGTTCTTAAGTATCATAAATCTATAGATAGAGTTGCCAGACACATTTGTTCAGCTATCTATATAGATTGTAGCATCAGTAAAGATTGACATAGTAGTTAATTTTTTTTTAAAAAGGTTGGAGAATACTTTTATCAAAATATGTCATCACAACATATCTATAGAGGGAGGTTAATAACCAGGGCCCAATTCTTAGAGAAAGTTTTAAATGTATAGATTTTTAATGAAATTAAAAGGAATATTGCCATATAACAGTCATAGGACATGTCTATATATAAGAGCTTGTATTGCTGTTATTTATAAATCAAATGAGTTGACTCACCTTAATTTAATATATAAATTTATGTAAAAAAATCACTTAAATTTAATTTTTGTAAAAGTATACATATAAACCTTTCTCTAAATTTTAAATA
>CAJVPU010002310.1:0-10860 GCA_910591775.1 Dentiscutata heterogama | reverse complement strand
ATTTCAAGATGCGTTCTTTAAAAATTGTGTATTATTTATTAATTAAATATATATTAATATGATATTTAATCGATTATTTAATTTTACTGATTAAAATCTGATTATAGTAAAATTACTAATATTGCTAATATAGTTTTGATTTACTTAGTTGATTTACCACCCCAATCTCTGATGGACATTTTACATGTGACCTAAAACATATACATGACAAAAATATGATTAATAGCGATCTGATAGTATATTTTTTTCTATGTACACCATTCTAATTTCCACATAAAATTAATAAATTTTTACATAAAATCTCTAGCATTCTGAGAATATTTTTAAACTTGATGGCAGAGCTCTTATTACAGATTTCGGCTTATCAAAACAGTTAGATAGTTCATTTCTACATCAAACATTGATGTGAAATGCATGCAATGTTACCAGAGGAGTGAAGTTGAACTTGATAAAATTTCTTTTATATCGTGAATATATTGCCTTGGGAATTTACAATCGCTTTATTTAATGGATTTAGTAATGTAACTATAATTATAAAAAATCAAAGAATGCAAGAAAAACACTTCCAGACTATGCCAATCTCTTCAAAAAAGTTTACTTACCGTACCATTCCGAAATTAAGCACCCTTTTTTTTGTTATAGGGGATGTTTATTTTCGGATATAATTTTAATAATGAATAATACGGGTTTTGTGTTAAGTAAACGTTCCTACTATTTGTAAGTAAAGATATTCTACAGGTCAAGGCGATTCTAACGATGGTAAAATCGCCAAAATTGATCCAGTAGAACTTTAGTAATTGCTCTTCAAAATTCAGTCGACATTTTTTTACATGATCTGTAGTCATGTAAGTAAATGTTGCCTGAACTTTGAAGAGTAATTGTAAAAGTTATAATGAATCGATATTGATAATTTTACCACCATTAGAATCGTCTTGAACTGGAGAATAGCTTTACTTAGAAACAGATAATAGACGTGATTAGTAAAAAACCCGATACGATTATACTTAGGGGGTGCTTATTTTCGGATATTATACAAAATTTGGTGCTTAATTTCGGGGGGGTGCTTAATTTTGGAATGGTACGGTATTTGGATCGGACCAATAGCAGAACGATTTTTTACTTGAATTCGAGAGGTTAGTAAAAGAGTTTATTTTGAACGCTATTAATGTCGATAAAATGTCCAATGCTTCAGAAGAATGGCTTGAAGAAAACAATCCTGATGGACATTTTTATTATCTTGGAAATAACTGTGGAAATTTACAAGAGCATTGCTGGAACTTTTCTCATTTCTCTTGCTTGATAATGAAATTATTCATAGAGACAATGGTAAGCATATTATACAGTATTGCTACGGGATGTTTTTGAATTTTAATTCATTGATACTCCAAATTTTTATTTTATTTTATTTTTTGGCTTCATAGTATCTAGATAATATAATTCATCAAACGCAACCAACAGCTGAATATTCTGAGTTGTTAAAACCGTTGTGCAAGACATTAATGACTTTATTGACAAATATCTGCATATATGGAGCCTTCATTTTTTGTAAATCAAGAATATAATTGTACTAAACGTTCAAGTAAATGCTCACTATTTGATTTTTTGAGCAGGAAACTAGAGAAGAACCCATAACAAAAATAAAAAAAAAGCCACCTCGATAGATTGAACTTTGTAAGCGATGTTTGGATAATGATCTTGCTAATTGTTTAGGAATACTTGAAACATGAGGAAAGAAGCACGAAAATGTTTTATTAATGGCAAATATTCCAAAGTATTAGAAATTTATAGAGAAATTCTCGAAAACTATTATCATGATAAAAAAGATTGGGAAAATCTTCAAATTGGAATCTTTCTCGTAAATGTGTCTTTAAAAAAATAAATTCGTTAAAGAAAGCGCTTTACAAGAACACAATGCTAATTTCATTGGACCTTTATGATAACAAACTTGGATCAGAAGGAGGAGAATATTAGCAGAGGCACTTTGCAATAATACCACTCTGACTTATTTGAATCTTAATGATAACCAACTTGGGTCAGAGGGAGGGCAAGCATTAGCTGATACTCTTTGTAAAAACACTGCTCTCACTTTTTTGGATCTAGGAGCGAATGAACTTGGATCAGAGGGAGGGAAAGCACTAGCAGAGGCACTTTGCAAGAATGCTACCTTGACTTCGTTGAGTCTTTGGTCTAATCAACTTGGCTCGAACGGAAGAAAAGTATTAGCGAAAGCACTTTGTAGGAATAGCATACTAGCTTCTTTGATCTTGGAGCAAATGAACTTGAATCAGAAGAAGGCGTGGCAATAGCAAATGCACTTTTTAAAAATATCACTCTGACTTCTATTGATCTTTCAGATAATAATTTTGATTCAAATGCGATAAAATTTTTTCAAAATATTAATAATAAAAACATAAATATAGTATTATAATAACGATAAAAAGGTCCTTGATTACAGCTTATAATAATATATTAGTGCAAATGGTAATTAATATGGCTTTTCGATTTCCAATTTGATATTATTTTTCTATTTTGAATAATTAAGTATGTATAGTTTGAAGCTTTTGCTAAATTTTTGATTTTTAAAAAAGCCAATAATTTAATTTCCTTTAAAAATAAATTTTATTAATTGTATATATTTTATTATTTAGCTATCTTTTTTATTATTGTATCAATTTTTAGTTATATTTTTTCTTTTTTTAATCAAAAAACTGTCGTTGCAAAAATAATTAGATACAGCATATTATATATTTTTAACAATTTAGCTTAATACAGCACATGTAACATGTTCCAACATTCTGTCTTTTGAATTCTTTAAATGAATTTATATTGAAATTATTTATTTGTTCAACGTGTGTCTGCATTCTGGAAGAAATTCATGCAGTGAAAAAAATGTCAATAGTGGAAAGAACACAAGAAATATTAAAAGGAACAAAATGCGGACAAACGGGAGTACAATTATTTTTCAGACTAGATGCGGGAGGAATTAGTTTGATTAATACCCTGACCGTATGTGAATTAGCGGAAACTTCGTCTCCGCTAATTCCCAACGGATCAGGATGTTATTATTACAAAACTAGGATAAAAGACATTTACATTTCTAAAAATACATGGCAATGATTTAATAAAAAAAAAAAAAGTGAAGAACATCAGTTTAAATTACGTTAATTAATATAACCGAAGTGAAGCATAATACTCAAACCGAGATTTGTCATAATAAATAAAAGATGGACAAAGTAGAATAAAGAGATAGAAAATGCATAAAAGTTTTCAACTAAGAATAAGTTATTATTTTTCTCTTATTTAGGGCGTTCTCAAGCACCTTATTCAACTCGTCAGAAGGTAGTAAAAAGTTAGTTTAACGAATCAATTGTATTGATTATTCCAATTAATAAACCATGTAACGAAAGTTTAATACGTCAGAAAAAAATTTTTATCGTTTAACCGACCAAGTGTATTTATCATTCCAATCAACAGGAGATAGAGGCCCTTTTTTTTGTCATAGAGTTGCATTTATTGGTCGAAATTTTTCATTAATTGATTAGAAAAAATATTTGTTCAAGTACTTCACTCTTTTTACATTATCGTTATTGTTATGGATCTTCAAAATCATTATCAACGTCGATGAATTATTATCGCTATTACCTTATTATGCTAAAAATATTCGCCGCAAATAAAAAGGCATATTTTTGTGTTCTGTTGGTTCGTAGTAAATTCTGAAAAAGAAGTAACAGAATTTGGATGTGTCGTAGATTCTTTATCCTTTCGTTGATCCATAGTTTTCACTATTTTATTTTATTTTATTTTATTTCTATTTGTAAAAACAATAATTTCTAAACGATAGTAATGATAATAACGTTTGCTCAAGCATAAATTGCCATCAATATTTTAATTAATCATAATACTTGACGCCAGCACGATCATAAATTAATCCATTTTGGGAGATACATGACCATATTTCAATCATATCATTGTCCATATTATCGGTCTTCAACATCATACTATCGGTTCTTAAAAATGGACTAATTAATAACGCCATAATGGTTGAGCACTATTTCAATCAATAGCTAATCGCATTGAGTGTGCTGCTTGAGAACACCCTTAATTTCTTTTAATGTTGATTTGATCTATATTGTACCATTTACCGATCAAACTGCTTATTCATTTCCCGGGGGGGGTTAAGAGAAGCCCGGTAAAGCACCTAGGCCACCATTCGACACGGCGGATTTTTGGAATTTGAATACCCATAATTTAACTAGATTTAGGGTTTCAAATAATTACAGGTTTATAAAATCTGATCTTGTTTTTAAAATTCCAAGTCTAATTGATTTTAGGAGAATTAAATTCCAAAATCTGCCGTGTTGTTAATTTCTCTTATTCGGTTAATTATTAGGATTTTGATTAATTACTAGAGTAGTTCAGAATTAACTTATTTCGAAAATAAGTGGGAGTTTAAAAATCCTATTTCTACTTTGAAATTCCAAAATCAGAAAATGAAGGGCATTTTTGATAATATATTATTATCGCATAAAAAAAAAAAAATAGAATTTAAAGATCATTGATTTCGAAGCAAATACGTCACTAATTTTATTCTTCTTTTTATTAAAATATATTTATTATTTGAGAACATATTTTAACTTTGATAACATTATGAATAATAATCTTGTGTTCATAAGAACAGATTGCATCGGATGTTGGGTATTAGTGGAAACTTCGTTTCCGTTTGCACACATAGGATCAAGGTATTTTACTAAATATTCTGTGTAGTGTTAGTAGCCAAGGCCTAAACTATCGATCGACTAATCTAATATTATAAAAATCGGTTTAGCAGACTAAGTAATAAAACATTGACCTAGGAGTGATTTTGACCAATCAATTTATCAAAGAAGTTCAAGACACAAAACTCTGATATAGTGATCGGGATATTCAATTTCTTAACAGATCATATTGGTATTTTTTTTCTTTTTAATGTTATATTACTGGACTTCGAAGTTGATGGATTTTGGAAATAAATAAGACCTTAAAAAATCGAATTTTATGATTATGAATGGTAAATAAGATAGTGAAATTATAGCATCTAGAGACTCTAAATTCATGAGTTTGTTTTTAGAAAAAATAAGCTTATAAAGAAAATGTGCTTTTATAGGAGATGACTATAAGGAGGTTTGGCTAGAGATGTGCCGTATGCGTATGCATTATGCAGGCGATGTTGCATGCTACATAATGCTGTATAATGCGATGCAAGTTGCCTAAAATTTAAAATTGTTGATCTATGTCATTTCATTAACAATCACTTTATAAATACTTGTTTCTATCAAAGTAAAATCCAATAAAAAATTAATCTACCAGGCTGTTTTTACCACTGTATATAAATTTAATAGTCTATGTTTTCAAATCTGACAACCTCTCAGTAATAATACAAAATCTGCTCACTGCATAGGTTGAGAGGCTACAGTATATTATACAGAATTGCATAATGCATCATGCAACATAATGGTGCATTATGTGATGCAAAACCAAAAAACCTTGCATTCGCACATCTCTAGGTTTGGCTGTATATTGTATTTTTACTATATTATATTTTTTTGATTTTTTATACATTTTTATAATATTTTTATTAAATCTTTATTATATTAATTATATTTTATATTATATTATATTTTTAAGATATTTTAAATATATTTTAAACATTTAGTTATTTAGTTTTAATAGAATGATGAAAATATTTTTAAATATATTTTCAATATATATTTAATATATTTTTATACTGTATTTAATATATTTTTTAAACCTAATTTTAATATTTTTAAATATAACGATTATATGATTATTATATAATAAATATACGATTTTCTGTAAAGTTCTTTACAGAAACCTCCAAAATTTACAAATCTTGTGATAAGATAGTTATGACTCACGTAACTAAATTATTATAATATCGTTATAATATTATAGTGACCATGTAACTAATTGATGGCACTACAATATTACAACAATATCATTACAATATATAATAATATTTTTAAATTTTAGAGGTTTCTGCAAAGAATTAAGATCTGCTGAAGGGAAATCGGGAAGTAATTGTCAGAGTAAGTGATTTTATCGGGAAAGGAATTGATTGTGTCGGGAAGTCGGAGAAATAATTCGGCAATTGTAATTTGTCAGTGAAGTGATTGTCAGTGAAATGATCAAATGGTTATTAGGGAATTAGTGTGCCGAGGAAATAATTATTGGGAAAATATATGTTACGTACTCTAATATATTATAATGCAAGAAAATGCTTTTGCGCATAATTTGATTCGAACAACTACAAAATTAAAGAAGAAAAGAGCGAAAAAATATTACCGTGTACAATTATATGTAAAGATACTATACAAATAAGTTGATAACTAAATACAGTCAGACCCTCCTAGATGCAACCCCTCTAAGTGCACGTCCTATGAAAAGCCTCCCTAAATGCACGTCTTCTCTTAGGCCCGACTAATATTATGCCTATAGATTTTTACCTCCTTAAATGCAATACCTCTCTAAATGCACGTTTGGCTAAATTTTTACATATGTCCCGTCGCATTGCATTTAGAGAGGTCTGATTATACAAATTAATACCCAAGGAAAAATAAGGTAGAATTTTTTAAACTAAAATAGGTGTACTGTGATTCAGGAATATCAGATGGATTATTTCCATCATTCCATTGTATAATAGGCGTTGGATGAACGCTATATGAAGTAATCTCTTTATTCGTAACTATTTCGAGAAGAGCTAAATCAATTGCATCATGTGGTATCATAGGATCAAGTTTTTCCACCAACTTGCGGGCACCCCAATATGAAACAGCATAAGCATGTGTACAATGCGGCGTCCTTGATTCATATAGTCTATTGGCAAAAGAACTATTATCGACAAGTTTACCTTTATATTCATAACAATGACCAATAAACAAAGTATCCCAATAAGCGGGTAAATTACGATGAATCTCTGTCATAATTTCAGTGATATCAGTTTCAAAATCAACGTCATCTTCTAGAATTAAAGCACTATGGAAGCCTTCATCAATTATTGATTTATAAATCATATAATGACCGAGAAAACAAGCCCTTCTACCAGGAGATAATCCACCGTAACCATATTTTCGAAAAACCTTATTGTCATATTTGGAAGGGGCACTAAAATAGTCAAAATCTAAATTAAGATAAGAAGCCAATATTCTCATTCTATCACGTCTATCAGTTCGATAATGAAGACTAATAACATATATATGATCGAAGCCAAGTGTTCGATTCGAAGGTTTAACCTCTTTAGTCTCTTTTAGTAAATTATTGGAAAATTTGAATAACGAAAAGATTAGATAGCTTATATAGATTAAAATTATAATCAAGAAGCTAATATATTTCTTGCTGGGTTTGCTCTTGTCATTGTTTTTAAATAAAAAGGCTGATTGCAAAGAGAACGCCTTCATTTATAATAAAATAACTAATCATACATAACTGTTTGAATAATCATTTAAATAAAGAATTGTTAGAATGATAATTATTTAACGTCCAACCATAAAATTCTATTAAAATGATTGCCTAACACTAACAATAAAGAACTTTTAAAATGATTTTTTTTGCTTTATTTAATTATTTGATTTTCACGCTACAGTTCTGTTGTACCATCGAATAATTGAAATCAATGATTTGTTTAATAACTTAGTTCTTATTACCGGTGTTAACTATGTTGACAGATCATCAGGGGAATGGTAATTAAATAGACAATTTTATTTATAATAATCTTTTAAATTAGAAGGCTTCAAAAGCGTACAAATTCTAATCTTTATTCTTTAGGTTCTCTTTAATTCATAAAATACGTATAAATATATATTTTCATACTAAATCCCGGCAGATCATTTTCAATAGCAATCACTAATCATATGCAATCAGAATTTGTTAACGTTAACATCATAATCAGAATTAGCAATTTTTGTGCGACATATGGAAACTTGGATTCACAGTTTTTTTTATCAATATACGAAGGTAGACTTTTTTAAATGACACAGGTTTTAAAATTTTACTATAACAAATGCGAACCTTCAAATTATTTACCACAAAATTTTGGTGAATCACTAAACCAGGAACGGATGAATGTAAGCTTAATTTAGAATTTAGACAGATAAATGTCAAATAAATAAACAAATACTAATACATCTTAACTATATTGATATGAAACGCTATAATTTAAACAAACAAGAAATTTTATAAGATTTTAAGATGTATATAGTATAGAGTGTATCCACGTCTTTAAAAAACACATACCAGTCACAATAATTTTCTAATGCTAACCATAATAATACATAATGCCGGAACATGGAGTGTTTCATCTTAAAAGGACTCATTTTGACATTTAAATAATTTCGAATAAATCGAATTTAGTTTATGAATCTTTCTATTACATAATTAGCTTTGTTACTTATAATAAACTCTTTTATTGTATATATGCAGTGTTGTCACATGGATATTTGGTCAGCCAAAAGTCAAATTTCTAAAAAAAAAAAAAATTATTTGCCCGAAATAGCCAAAAGTTTATATAATAAAAACTATTACAGCTATTATCATAATTTCTGGGACATCTGCTCATTACTCGAAATCTTTTTGGTCGTTCGGTAAATTACCTAACTCTCTGGAAAATACATCGCTATCTTCGGACCTTCAGTCCGGAGGCATTGATGTAATTTCCGGAGAGTTAGGTAATTTACCGAACGACCAAAAAGATTTCGGGTAATGAGCAGGTGTCCCAGAAATTATGATAATAGCTGTAATATGGCTGGCAAATATTACATAAATTAGAAATTTTTGGCCGAGCTTGGCCGACCCCAAAAAATTGGGTTGCCGCTAGGGTTGCGACTATACATGCCGTAGAAATTAGTTTCGGCTGCGCCGAAAGTATTTAGGTACCGATTTTTCGGCATAATTTATGCCGTAATCCGAAACAAAAGCCGAAATCCAAAATACATGCCATAATCTAAATTAATTGCCGCAATTTGTCTTATAATAATTTATAACTACTTTATTATGTAATTTATATTAATTATACTTTCGCTATATACAGTATAATATGTACAGTATATATGGACTTGCAATAAAAAAGCAATTTATATTTATTTCTTATTTATTATTACGAAATACATTTACTTGTTTAGTAATGCGCAAATCACTAAGTTATCCACCAAAGCGACAATTTAATAATGCTTAAATCTTTGTTATCCACCAAAGCGTCAATTTAACTGCTTAATAAACCTCTAAGTTATTCACCAAAGCATCAACATCGAATTCCACATTACCATGATATTCTAAATCTTTGGCTTTTCACATGTACAGTACGCTTTGCACTATAATGTCCACGATCTTTGAGTTATTATTTTTGGATATATTTCCACACCTAGTTAGGTGGTCGTCCAGCTGTATTATTAGATGACATGTTCATAAAATGAAGAAAGATAATAAAAATTTATAAAATCGAATTATTTTAGTATTTAAATAAAATATACTTTGGTTTATTACATCACATAAAATCATTATATCAATTGATGATATATCAATTATACTTTATACTTAATTACTTCCGGCATTATATTAAATATACATTACAGTATTACTTTCGGCACTTATGTATGATTTTAGGCATTGGTCATAAGTTGCGGCATGAATTTTAAATTTAGGCATTGGTCATAAGTTGCGGCATGAATTTTAGATTTAGGAATTGCCGCATGTCAAAATTCAGGTAAAAATTATGCCGCAATAATTTCTACGGCATGTATAGTTGCGACCCAAACTCTTTCAAACCCCGAAACTATGAAACCAATTAGATTACAGGATTTTTGTAATCAAAACAATAGTAAAACTTGGATGACAATATATTTTACTATGAGTACTAAATTTATGTACTAAGTAAAAGTTTCAGCACAAAATTTTACATATAATTTATCCACCTACCTAACTCTAGCTCTAAATGTTCAATTTTTAAAAAAATTTAAAAATTTTATAATAGAGCAGTGATAGCTCAATTTATGTATAATACGTATATTTATATCAATACCATATTTTAAAATTAAATCTCGGTATTACTGATATACAAATACACAGGCAAAATAACAACCCTTTTTTACAAGTATTCATTCGAAAATCTTTGGTGCGATATGTAACTTTTCCAAATATTTTTGTATCTCTTTCACAGGTAATTTAAAAGTTTGGAAAATATTTAGAAGATATTTAGAAAGGTTGCATATTACACCAAAGGTTTTTAAAAGAATACTTGTCTAAAAGATTTATTGTTCTACCTGTGATAGCTACCAATATATTTGCTGATAATAAACAAATATTAGTTTCGGGGTTTCGGATAGGGTTTCGGGTTTCGGATAAGGTTTCGGGGTTTCGGATGGGATTTCGGAAACTATAATCCGAAACCCGAAACTTTCGGATTTGACAATAAGGTTTCGGTGCCAACTCTAGTTCGCGTTCATAACCAAAACCAAAATATGTATCCCATTTCGGTAAATAGTGTCAAACCCAAACTGTCAATTCATTAAATAAATATTCGGCATTTAATAGAATAATCTATAAATTATTCAATAAATCTGACTTTTAATCATGTATATCCATGTTTAAACATTAATAATCTAAAGATCGAATCCAATTCAAGAACTATGGGTGGATCAATCATCGATTAATTAAATATAGCGATAAGATATAAGTTGGAGAATTCTGAAATATACATGGGTTTTTTGTTCTATGGGTTCATTGTCTCTTTTTTTTTTTTTTTTTACTTATTACAGTTTTGTAAAGCAATAATTTTTCTAATGGTAACGATAAGATAGTAATAATAAAAGC
>CAJVPU010002309.1:0-10861 GCA_910591775.1 Dentiscutata heterogama | reverse complement strand
AATTTGCTGAGTAAATTCCTAATCCGGTAATACAAGCCCCACATATCTATAAAAATGGACATCCATATAAATTAAATCAAATAAAAATAGAAATAATAATAATAATAATGAGCCATGGTTTTGGCTCAGGTCCCATTCAAATCCCAACAACGTACGTGCGTAAGTTAAAAGTTTTATTATATTTATTACTAAAATTATTATTGATCTTAAAAATATGCATCTAACAAATATTTTAATAAATGTCTCTGTCAAATTATGAGCAAGTAAAATTTTATTATATTTGTTTTTGATTATTGGTGACCTTTAAATATGCATATAAATATCTTGACAAATGCATCTGCCGAATTATTAGCGCGTAAGTATAAGCCTTATTGTAATTATTTTTTTAAATTATTTGTGATCTTAAAATATGCATCTGACAAATATTTTAACAAATGCCTGTCAAATTATTAGCGCGTAAGTATAAATTTATTCTATTTATTTTTTAATATATTGGTGATTTTAAAATATGTATCTGACAAATGTTTTAACAAATACTTTTGTCAAATTATTAGCATTTATTTTTAAAATTATTATTGATGATCTTAAAATATACATCTAATAAATATTTTAACAAATGGCTTTGTCTATGCATCTGACAAATATGTATTTTAACAAATGCCTCTGTCAAATTATTAGAATGTAAGTATAAGCTTTATTATAATTATTATTTAAATTATTTGTGATCTTAAAATATTCATCTGACAGACATTTTAACAAATACCTTTGTCAAATTATTAGGACGTAAATAAAAGCTTTATTATATTTATTTCTTAAATTATTGGTAACCTTAAAATATGCATCTGACAAATATTTTAACAATGCCTCTTTCAAATTATTAGAATCTAAGTGTAAGCTTTATTACATTTATTTTTAAAATTATTGTCGCGACTGATGCTAAATTTGATTGATTCTGAATTTTAGGGTCCCCATTTAAGTCTACAATACCTACTAAACTTCGCATATACTCTTTTACTAACAACATAAACCCTAAACACAAAAAAAAAAATAAAACCCTAACAAAAATTTTAAAATTTCATAATAAAATAGGTCAAAAATTTTTGTAATAACAAAGGTAACGTTAAAGATGACTTAAAGAACTAAGAAAAATTTTCCTTACGAAAATACAAATAAGTTATTTAAAGAAATTTTAACGAATAAATAAATCTTATAGAATACAATTAAATTTTTTTTTTTTTATCATATAAATTCATGTTTTGTTGTGTAATTATCAGCGTCATGCAATTCTGATTTAATGTTAAAGAATTTGAATTAGTATATCAGATAAATAAATATATATTTTTTTATTTTATTTTCTTTAATGTTATACGCAAATAAAGATATAAATAATAATAACTAAAGGTGCAGTGCAAAGGAAAGTCGTTTTATAACATAGGTCATTATAATTATCGATATTGTTGATATTAAAAGAAATCGATTTGCTTGGTCATCGGAACCATCACATGATCATCCGGAGCACAACCTTGTACACATTTTCGGTATGCAAAATTAAGAGAAATTCTTAATACTTTAAGTCAATTTCTTCCAGGAAAATGATTTGCGTTGTGAGGGACGCACGGAACCCGCTCCTCCAAAAGTTTTCTTTTTTTTTCTTGAATTTAATGCCCTTTATACGTTGTGAGACAAGAAACGTGACCTGACTGCATGCATCTGGCCACGTGACCTCAGGAAATCCAAATTCCAAATGCCAGATGTGTTGAATATTAATATAACTAGTCTCTAACCCGGTGCGTAGCACTGGGCTTTAACGTTATTAAATAAAAAATTTAATAAAATAAATATTTTTAAGTTTATTTAATAACTTTAATATTTTTTAATTCGTAATTCGTGTAACAATAGGACAAATTAATTAGATTCTAAATATGATAATCGGGGTTATTAAAACATATGAAATACCAAGTCAAGTTTGAATCTTCTTTTACTTACATTTAAAATAATGACAAAACGCAAAAATTACAAAACAACACTTATTTCTATTGGAAAAATAATATCAGAAATATATTATGGAGTCTTTTCTCATGAATGGTGAATTGCAATTGAAAAAGATTCAAATAATCAAGCAACAATGCTTTGTCCGATAAGAATAGGCATGAAAACACTTGTAGAACATAATAGGCATGAGTTTTTTATTAATGTTTTAGAACCAAATATAGAAGATTCTCCAAGTCCAACATATCAAGCATCTTGCAGCTTAGTATATAGTGAAATATATATGTCTTCTTCAACTGCTATAACTTCATTATATCAGCAATTATTTGGTACAAAAACAAAATTTTCTGGACCACTTGTTATGGGATTTAATCAATCGGATATTGTGAAACAATTATTAGAAGATATTACCTTTCAACCTTTTGAGTTTTATTTAGATCAATTATGAATAATAGTTTTTGAAATTGGTGTATCAAAAAATCAAGATTGGAACTATGCTGGAACCGGATACCAATTATCATTTGTTAATAATATTAGAAAAAAATATTTTTTATATGTTCAAAGTTTTATTGCTAACAAATGTAATGTTACAATTTATGAAGAAAGCAAAATTAAAACTATCGTAAATGGGATAACACCAACAGATGTTTGGTCAAAAATAGATCATAAGCCCAAATTTGATGCTGATGAATTGTTTGGTACTAATAATTCATATGTACAAAAATTAATAAATGATTTATGAGCCACATCATGTACATTAGAAGAATGGAATAATGAAATTTTACTAGAACAAATTTTTTGATACTATTTAAAGAAACGAACAAAATCAGATATCAATTAGATGAAATTTATTCAGAATAGGAAAGATCAAGAAAGTAAAATCATTGAATTGCGAACTTCTTTAGCACAATTATATGGACCTAAATATCAAATAAATTCATGAGAATTTTGTGCTTGGAAATCAATGCTTTGGCATATAGGTTGTACAGAAATTACGCCCTACATCTAAGACCAATCTGAGGTGAGTTGAATAAAAAATAAATAAAAATACAAAAATATATGCGGTAGTTAGCATTTAGGGTTTATTTTATTAAAATTTCATATTTTGTTATAACTCATTACATCATAAGAGTTCAAAATAAAAACTTGAAATCTTAGTTTGCTCCATGAGATATAAACTAAATCTATCCTATAACATAAAATCAAATATAAGCTTAATATTCATAAAATATGCATGAGTGCTGCCAAGAGAAATAAGACTTCTTGCTTACTTTTAGAAAGCCAAATCTGATATATAGTAAATAATAAACTTGAAAGCCCGAAGTTTCATTTTCTTCTAGCAACAATGTATAGATCAAAAAAACTAACCACATACTTCAAAGCGACTGAGATTTTCAAGCTTTTGTTTTTTTTTTTTTTTGAAATTCCATCTATATTGCCAAAAAAAAAAAATAGATTTATTTTAAAAATTCAAAACTCGATATATTATAGATAAACAATTTACTTGGTATATTTTGTAATTAAAATGTGAAACATAAAAAAATATAAACTTGCAAATTCCAAATCGCTCTTGATTTAAATACAGTAAAATCAAATGTTAATGTAAATATTTCGACTAAACATTTACTTATACTATCATTTTTGAATTCTGGACAAGATCAACAAATTCAAATAAAGATCGTAAAACATTACAAACTTTGTATAATCTTGGTTTTCTTTGTTCAACACCAACAAAATTTCGTAATGAAACAAAAATTTTTTGAAACTGTTTTCAAGAATCATTAGATGCAAATAAAAAGGGTCCAAATGGCAAAAAACGTGTTTTGTCTATTATCGCAGATAAATTTTTATATAATGAAATTAAGAGAAATTTGAATATTAGTATTAGTTTTTACTCATAATTCAAGTACAGTAGTGGCAGAAAATTATAACACTCATGTGATGTGGCGCAGCTTAACGAAATTTTATTAAAATTTTGTAAAATTTTAACTACAGCTAGTTTAAAACATACATTCGACTATCTAGTGGTTAATCATGTGCCTACCCTGCTCTATAACTAAATTTAGGCGCTAACACATAGAGGTTGCTAAATTATAGCATAATGGTTTGTCAATTTGATACCATTTATCTTTGATAATTGAACAAAACTCTTATTGAAGATGGTTTCTTTTGCCTGAACCAAGGAATTCACCTTTTTTTCAACCTTTTTCTTCATAATTGCCCAGAGATTCTCAATCGGGTTGAGGTCTGGGGAGGAGGAAGGCCAATCGAGAACTTTTGAGCACTGGGCTTGTAAAAGAACCTTCGTTGCTTTGGCAGTATATTTAGGATCGTTATCTTGTTGAAATGTCCAATTGTTTCCCAGAACCTCAGATGCTTGGTCAAACAAATAGTTTGTCAAAATCTCACAGTATTGTTCACCATTCATAATACATATAAATGCATGAAAACCAACAATTCCTTTTTCACAAAATGCACCCCAAACATGAACCTTAAACGGGTGCTTCACAACCACTCGTGTAGGCACTGGTTCACCAGGCTTGTACCGAACCTTGATCATATTTCAGAACAATTAGAAAGTTGATTCATCAGAAAAAATGGTGGTATTCCGCCTTCTTCTTTAATACTTGTGTGCCCAGTAGACCCAACGGATCATAGCCTCTTTTTTGAGGAGGAGAACGGCATGAGAAACAGCAACGTGGTAACCAAGATCCTGAAGGTTCTCTCAAACTGTTCTTGGTGCAATATCTAGACTGGGTTAAGTATTGTTAAGGACTTCACTTAGTTCCTTACTTGTCGCAGTTCTGTCTTTCTTTACAATTTTGTCAAGATACTTTCTTTGTTCAGGGCCAAGAAGTCTTGAACGTCCTGAATGTTTACCTAGCTTAATATCACCTGTTTCAGAGAGTTGTGCAGTCTATCTATATAAAGTTTTTTTGTGGTAACCAGTGATTTTTTGCAAGTTTGGAACTTTTTTATAACCATGTTTCCACAAGTACTTAACCAAGATACGTCTTTCTTCAAGCAAAGTCATTCTGTGAGAAAAAAAAATTGTAATATTGCAAATTACTAATTATATTTCTGTAAATCGTATAACAATCATATTTTATACTGGTGTAATGAGATTTAAGATTTTATCACATAATTTCTAAAAAAAAAAAAAGTGTTATAATTTTCCACCACAACTGTATTTACAAATTTTATTCTTTGTTAGATTACCTCATCAAATACTATCTATGAAGCACACCGATATTCAAGGCTTCACGGTCCAGGTGCTGAATATACTAAAAACCCAATTTTTATAAGAACAACTATTTCATATGATAAATTAGATCAGCTACAAGGATTTTTAAATGACAAAAATAATGTTGTAATGAGTAGTTATAAAACAGATACTAAAACTGGATTGCCAGTAAAATATTTCAAAGATACTAAAAAAACTTTGTAGGAAAAATTTAGTTACCAATTTCCAAACAGTATTAAACATACAACTTTTATGAAACTTTTGCAAGGAAAACAATATATCTAACAAGAAAATTTTGGTGGTCTTTGCTCAACTTGTAGTCACTATGGCTACGAAGTTTTTGCCAAAATAAATCAATTTATTGAAATGAATATTCAAGACAGTAATATTCAAGTAAATAATTTATAATTACCTTATATATATATATCAGTTTTTTTTTTTTTTTGTTCTTGATCTAAATATAATTTATCAATATAAAAGAAGAATTATATCAATGAATTTGAATATTTACAGCATTATTTCAAAAGAACATATGAACAAAAATTTAAAATTACAATTCATGGAACTTTGATTCATAGTGATTGTATTAGTCACTGTCTCTTGTATAGCTTCAGTGTCTGTAAAGAAACACATATTCATGAATATAATGAATGTGGTCGATTATTTAAAGTTTTTTATCAACTAAAAGAAGATACGCCAATTACTTTACATAATGAAATAGAAGAATACCATAAGCTCCTTCTGTATTAACTTGCTTATCAAACCCAGAAAGCATATCTAAATACACAAGTAAATGCTAATTTATTAGAGTTAGATGAGAAAAGTGCACTTATAATCATAAATTATAAAATGAAAATATTACCTAAAAGTGCAAGAGGAACAAAAGAAAAATTCTTTGGTAAAAAAGGATGGACTCTTCATTCAGTGTTGGTATATACTCGCAAAATTAGTTTTTTTGAGCTTGATATTCAAGCACATGATCATTGGTCAAACGATTCATATCAAGATGCCTAGTTTAAGGTATCAAGCTTCCATGCTGTTATTGAATCAATGGAAAAAAAACCAGAATGGATCACTATTATCTTAGATAATGGAGAACATTATCATAGCAAAGACTTGATGATGATTTTAGGATATTGGCCAGACTGGTATAATATCTGGCCCAAAAGTGGATATTTCTTGAACCAGGAGAGGCAAAGACAACTATTAACAGTCATCATGCACAGGTTAGTTTTAAGTCTACAGTAAAATCTTCATAAGTACATACACGAACTCTAACTCAAGTATACATATGACCTCTATAAATATATATATTTTTTAAGTGCATATTGTTAAAGTTTAATCCCAAGAGTATACACTTATAGGTTTTACTGTATTCACCTAAAACAATATTATATTGACTTATTTTATGTTTCTTTATATTATAATAGATCGCATATGCTATTAATCGACATATAAAATTAGGATTTGATATATCATCGGGAAAAGATATTAAAAATGCAATTTCTGAAATTTGCAGAACTTCAGTAGCTCACCTAGAGCCAGAAAGAAAAAAAGGTATGTAAATTATATTGAAAATGCTACTTTGATTTTTTAAATAATTATACAATAATGAAATAAAATTTATTTATTATATAGATCTCGATAAAAAAGCAAAAAATAAATTACTTGGCATTTCAAACTGGTTCTAATGGTCATGGCCAATCATGAGGGAGTATGCTAGTTGTATTCGGGCAAGAGATATTGCAAATATTGTTGTCTGGACAACCTTTTATCCAAGAGATTTAGAAAAATTACAATTGAAACTAATCAAAAAACCAAATCCAGATATATCTATGTCTTCAATACCTAAAAATTCTTGGATGATTTCATTACCTAATGATACAGGTTCTATAAATTCTTGTCTTACTTCATAGTAATTGATGAAACGTAATTGATTCTAAAATGCTTTATAGATATCCATGTAAAAAGATTGAAGAAAGAAAATATAAAAGAACAACTAGAAACTCATAGCTTTCTAAAAGATATGAATATGAACAGAAAAGAATTAGTAAGGGAGTTGGAATTGGCATTAGCTAAAGAAACTTTAGAAAAAACACTAGATATATAAATACATTATATAAAATCTAAATAAATTTATAAATTCAACTTACTCTACTATTAGCCTTGGAAAACTTAGAATATAATTCAATTTCACTACTTTCAAGCCATGTTCAAAATTTACCTGAAAACGAAAAGTCAGATGAAGATAGTAATGTTAGGCATGTATATGCATATATTGTTTGTTCATTATATTGTTAAACAAAAGTTTCAGAAGATTCTAATTATGTTTTAACCTCAAGTAAAAATCAATACTTACAATGCAAGAATAATAGTTCTTAAGTAATAAATGTGCAAAATAAAACTCTGAAAAAAAAAACCCCCATTGAAAAATGCAAGGTGCTGAAAATAAAACAATTTTGAATTCAAGGTATGCAATTGCTAATTTGTATGACCAATAATGAACTGATTAATATTTTATAGTTCTCAATTTTTTTTATAGCCATTGGCTTCTGGATAGGCACTAAAATCTTCACGAAAATATGGAAAGAAGGGATACAGAAAATGGATTTCAAAAAAAGTGTGGAGCCTTCTAGAGGGATATTTTTTAGAGGATAATGCTAACAAAAGTGAAAAACATACTGCTGAAAGTATGTTTACCCAGTTAAAACAATGCGTAGAAAATGGAATAGTTAAAAAAAATGAAATACCAAAATTAAAAACTATACAAAATTGGATCTCGCATTATGCCAGTCATCATCACCAAAATGCAGCAGAGATAATAGCTCAAGCACAAAAGAAAGCCTAAAATATAAATCAGGTATGCTAAATATTTTAGTATAGAATACGAATATGACAAATTCTTTTATGTTTTGCTTGTAGCTAATCTATGACCTCTAAAAATTCAAATATACAATCCTTCTAATGTATTAACTCTCTATTGCTGATAGAAACAATATTCATATGGGTGTCCCACACCTCTAATTTCTAACCTTATACCATTCAACATACTTTGCATATTAGTATAAAGTTGCCTTAAAAATTAAATTTGTAGATTTTTTTCATCCAATATTTTCAAAGCTTCTTGATCTTGCTCATTTAAAAATTTTGTATGAAACCATGTAGCAATTGGTAGTTCAAACTCGCCATCCTAATTAACATTCAATAGCAGATGCTTGAAGTTGTTAATCAGTATATTTGCGTGAAATTTTAAAATTTGCTACTGAGAAATGCATGTTATACTAACCAATTAATATTAGTTTTTAATACTGGAATCCAACTAGCCTACATATACAAGTCATATTCGTTCTTATGAAAATTTAAATAAAAACAAATTAGTAAGTTCCTTGGCTATTGAAATATAGATTGGGCAGACTTGTGTACAATTAAAGTAAAGATAAGTGTGTGTTACTTATATCTTAAAAATTTTCATTTTTTTTATTTTTACTATGTAAATCAGCAAATTTGCCCTATTATTAACTAATAAATTTGTCCTATTGTTACACAGATTATCAATTAATTATATTTATCAACAACACGCTTTAAACATACTATAAAAATAACTTTATTAAAGACAATATAACTTGTATTGCTTTGCTAATGCTCAGCAATACCAACTAAGCTCGCTTCGCTCACTTAGTAGTCACTTGCTACGGCTAACACCTCCGCACTGCTCCTGTTATCTAATGCTAATATTAACCCTAACCCTAACCCTAACCTTAACAAATCTTAAATTTAATTTTAGTTTTAATTATAGTCTAACTAATCTTAGTTTTAATTTTATTTTTAATTTAGTTTTAATAATTTTTTATTTTTATTTTTTTTAAAGTGAGGCCTTGCTCATATCTTTATTGAGTAATTTATATAAGTAATTATATAATATTTTATGAAAAGACTTAATTTGTATATTAACAAATAAATATAAATTACATGCAAGAATAAAAGCTCAGACTAAAAGCTTAGACTATAAGTCAAACTAATTATCTGTGACCTAAACCTACTAGAGTGGTCAAAGCTCACCTAGATTTGAATAGTTAAGATATAGTTAATAGAAGTATTATATTGAATCCACATAGTGGACCAGCTATTGAATTTATAGTTAGTGAGCCCGGAAGGAAGACAGGTATTAGAATCAGAGTGGAGTTGGTTGGGAGTATTGCATGGACAGTTGTAAGTAAAATTGTTTCTAGTTCTAGTAAGAGTATGGAGATAAGGGTGAGGAGATTGTGTGTGAGAAAAGTTGGAAGAAATTTGATGTGCTCTTTTTTATGTAGAGAAGTTAATACAATATGTTTTTCATATCTGATCATACAGTTGATTAGAGATTTTTAGAAGAGTTTGAATAATAAGCTAAGAAGCAAAAGAGTAGGATAAGTCAAAGGTTTGTACAGATTGAATAAGTAGGATAGGAATAAGACCTTTAAGAGTAGAATGGAGAGAATAAGGGTATAGTGGAGAGGGATGGAGAGAAAAGAATGGGTGGGAGGAGATAGTATGCTTCAAATAATTAATTTCAAGAGTAGAAAGATT
Organism: Dentiscutata heterogama; assembly: GCA_910591775.1. Lineage (NCBI taxonomy): Eukaryota > Fungi > Glomeromycota > Glomeromycetes > Diversisporales > Gigasporaceae > Dentiscutata > Dentiscutata heterogama. The sequence continues at coordinate 1,059 of CAJVPU010002309.1, read as the reverse complement.
TAGCTTAAATTTAGAAATGGTTTCACTTATACAAGAGTTGATAATTTGAGTTAGTGGATTGTGGCTAGAACAAGTGTACCAGTGAGAGGAGGAGTCAGGGAGATTGCAATGAAAGCAGTTTGAGGATGGGAATAGGTTAGGAAATATAGAGTGAAAGTAGAAGTGTGTAGGTAGATTGTTAAGCAGAATTTTAACTTTAAAAGATTTAAGATGATTAAGTTTGAGGTTGGTGAAATTAGATGAGCTTTTTTGATTGTTATTGAAGTAGAGCCAGGTGGAGTTCCAGTCAATATGATGAGAGAAATGTGACCATTCTTGATTGCGCTTTTGAGAGGACCACATGGCGATAGTTTTAGCTTTACAGATTTTTTTAATGAAGTATCTAGCAGGGCTATCGATAGGGTGGTTTTTCCATTTAAAAAAGAAGTAGGGGTTGTGTAGATTAGAATAATTAAGTGTTAAAGTGGAAGATGATGCGTGGTTATTAGCAAGAAAATCAGCTAGATTATTGAAAGTATTATTTGTGTGGGCTTGAACTTTGTAAAAGGTTAAATTAATATTGTAGGCTTTGAGAGAATTAAGAAGTGTGTGCCAAATAGACCAAGAATTGAATTTAAAGTATTTGGAAGTAAAGTAGGGGCTTTGAATAAGTTTGTTGTATTTAGAAATTATGGATTAAGAGTCTGTGTAAATATCAACTGTAGAATTACGAGGAAGAGTTGAGATAGCAAAAAGAATAGCGAAGAGTTCAGCTTTATAAAATGAGGGCCAGTTTGTAATTTGAGCAGAAAAGTTGTGAGTTACAGAATTGTTATGAATTTGAGCCTAGCCAATACCCATAGTGCATTGATCAGTACCAAAATTTTTAACAGAGCTATCTGTATAAAAAATAAAGTGTTAGTAGGAGTTGTTAGCTGTAGCAATTTGAGCAAGATTATTAGAAGCACTGTTATTATAGAAAAGTGTGGGTACAAGGGAGTTGGCAATATTTATAGAAGGTAGGGGTGGGATATAGGATGGGTTTTTGAAGGTAGCAGACTGAATAAGATCAATGTAGTT
>CAJVPU010002308.1:0-10862 GCA_910591775.1 Dentiscutata heterogama | reverse complement strand
CCATACCTGCAACCTAACTAGGAGATTACCTATTTAAGCTCTCTGATTATTACTAATGAGAGTACGACTAGCCATACCTGCAACTTTTGGTTGCCTATTTTAAATAGTCTGCCCTAGGTTCTACACTAGCTGCCGTACCTGTATCCCAACTACGGGGGTACCCATTTAAACCCTCTGGTCACAACTGCCTTCCGTTTTTAAACTAACCAAGGTGTAACTTACTATTCATACGTAGATTTTGCGATATCTATAGATTTCGCACTGACCTTAGGACTTACTAGCTATTTGCTAGTCTATCCACGAGGTAAACCTAACAGCGTAGTCTATGTTCCACACATGTTGTACTTGCATGTTCAGTAATTTCTTCCTAACTAGTACCTGTTGTGCTGCCATCACCAGGTTCGTATCTCAAGCTATCCTTTAGGATACTGCCGTAACCCGATCCGTATCTCAAGCCACAACCTTTCTAATTAGTCATCCATTACGTACTCCTGTCCTTGTAAGGTTTGCACAACCCCAGTACACACATTCGGACTTTCTTTCTTCCTTGGATTCTTTTACCGGTCTCTCCCTTACTTCTAGCCGGCAACCTGGGAGGGTCGGTTTGCCCAGGCGCCGACACTACTTTTATAAAAATGCTATCTATTATAAAGATAATATTTATTATAAAGCATGCCTCTCTGACAATAATACTTTTGAACCACTTACTCCTCTATCTAACACTCCCAAAACACTAGCTAAACAATCAATCCTATCTATACTTTCAAACTTTGTTCAAACTCCATCATCTATCTTTAAACAACCAGAACTCTCCTTTACTATTACTCAACCTTCTCCAACTTCTACATCTAAATTCTCAACTACTCTACTTCAACCAAGCACTGCACAACTCCTTCACACACCAACTTTACAACAAACTACTACAATTACTACCTCTTAACACTTTTTTATAGCTTCTAATCCTCTTTTTACATATTCTAACATCTTTACCTCTTTGACAGAATCCCAACCAAGCATGATAGAAATTGATCCACAAACTGAAACTAATACAACTTCTTCTACCAAAACCACTACCAACATAAATCCTCAACCTGCTTTTACTACACATAATACTCCCTTACCTACTACTCAACTATTCTATACTACTATAGCCAACAACCCTCTAACAATTTAGCTCACCAAACTACTAACACTCCTGCTAGCCAACCTAAAGCACATACTAAACTAAATCTAACCTTTAACTAGCTTCAAAACTTTCCTATTACTGACAATATAAAAGACAACAAAAAATTACAAACTACTTTTTCTATACACCTATATGATTTTCTCAAAAAGCATCTCTACAATTTTTATCCAGATAGTATTATTAAAGAAACAACCTGCAATTGTGAACCTTTAAAAGCAAGCTTCTACTATATCATTTGGAAAATGGCTGGAGAATGCCCTTAATTTTTAATTGACTAAATCTTTCAGCTTTATCCAGACATCAGTAAAGATGCTACTATTCTATTCGAAACTATTAAAAGTTTTCTTAAAAAAATTATACTCCGATTCACTACAATTCTTTTTACCAAACTTAACTATGCAAAGTTTTTTACTTCTCCTGCTACTATTTCCTCTCTTAAAACAGAAAACCATATTCAATTTTATATCAACTTGGCATGTTTTCATCTTTATCTGTCTAACAACTATCATGCTATCAACTACAAAAAATTCACTGAAGACTTTAACCTTCGACCTAAACCATTTACCTTTAGTTCCCATATTGTATCTATTAATCAAAATAAAAAATATCTTACAATTAAATTAGACAACAAACTTAATGTTAATCTTTTTTTCAACATTTCAAAAAACCTATTTTTTGAAAAATTCTCTATTTCCTCATTTAAAAATTTCCTAGACTATTTTAACAAATAGTTTGATATAGCTTTCTCTGTTTTTAGCCACCAATTCTCAACTCCTTCTAACAAAAATAAAACCAAACTATATTTACAATCACAAATCCACAAATATTTTATTACTCAACTCAAATCCTTCTTACCTATCTCATTTCAATTTCACAAATCATACACCTTTCAAGACAGACGAGATAAATACTATTGTGCAATCAACTTCCACATACTTACATGCAAACACAAAAACTGCTCATATGTAACTGACCACAAGCATAACATGAATACACTCTTTAAAGATACTCTAAACACTTCTTTTACAAAATTTTCCAAAAAAACTTTAACTTTTGAAGAGCTTCATATTGATAACTCAAGTTTTTAAATTGATAAAAAACATGAAGCTACTTTTTCCAAACCTATACCTATCATTCTTCTCGATAAACTTGCTAACCAAACAGAAGAAAAATATTGTAACACCAACTCTCTCTCAACCTTAACCGGTCGCCATAACCTCTTCTTCTACAAATATTTAACAGTCTATCAAAAAACTGCTGCTCAAAACCTCAGCCTTGAACATCTTACTAAAAATGCTGCTATAGGAAAAGTTATGCAAAACCTTATCCCTACCAACCTCCTAGCACAAATTATTACCTACTATGACTTGTTTCTTGGTAAACAACCCTCTTACTCCCAAACAGCCAAATACTACAAAGAAATAGTCTATTCTGAAGCTAAACTACTTTTAACCGCCAAATTTAATCTCAATTTCCTAGTCCCTAATGAATAGAAGACTCTTTATTCTTTAAAGAGTCTTTTTTTCAATAAATATATAAGGTGGAGTCAATAGAAATGAGACAAATTTATCTAATAAATTTGTTCTATTTCTATTGACTTCACCTTATACTGTATCTTCTGCAATTCTCATTAATACAGCTACCACCTTATTAAAAGATGCAACCGAAGCAGTTAATAAGGAGAATAATATAAATAGGCAGGTAGATAAGCCTAATTACCTAGAAGATTTAGATAATGATAGCTCTCTAATATTTAACCTAAGAGCTTCTAAATCTTGCAGAGCCATGCAAGCCGGGCATATAGTGACTACTGCAGAAGATATTTCCTATGTAGTTTCATCCTCAACATCATTAGCCTTCTATGATCTACAAACAATATTACCTTCATTAAATTCAACCAATCAGCTTTTTACAAACCTAAACCCTAACAATAAATTACTTTCAGACTCTGACCCAGATAATAATTCTCAACACAGCTATAATAATTTACAACTTGAAACTATTATACAAATAACTGAGGATTTAGGCCCTACAGACCCTCTTACATGCTATAATAAGTTTTTCTTTTACTACAAACTACCCCTACTAGAATATTTACAAACTATCTTTACTTTCCTTCAATATATTAGCTATGATTTTCCCTCATATTATTCACCAGACCTTATAAAAATCCCAATCCTCAATAACAAGGACCATAATAATGACTAATCATAATAATGACTATACCAAGACACACATTTATCTTCTATATGAGCCGTATCCACTTCCCAATCACTTTATACCACCTTTCTCTTTTTTGCTTCTCTGGTTCAGATATATCTCTCTTAAATCAAAACAATCTCCCTCCTCAACACCACTATCTAATCTAATTTATTATCCCCTTAATCTTTCTATCTGTACTCACAATATCCATGGCTTCAACCAAAAACTTAAACAACAAGATTGGGAAGATTACTGTCTAATCAACAATCTAGATATTATTAGCTTAACTAAAACCAAACTTGCATATAATTCATTCTACTCCAAACTATTAGCAACTCCCTCTTATATGTACTTTTGGTCATGTACAAATAGCTTCAAGGCTAGTACTGCTATAATGATATATAAACTTTTTACTCCTTATATCCACAAAATCAATATTCATCCTGGATATGCTATATTTATAGACATTTTCTTTAAACATGATTTCAAATTCTGAATTATTTTTACTTATTTTCCTAGTAATGATCCTATTACTAGATACATATTCAAAACCTTATTATTTAATGGATTCAACAAGTAACCTTCTCCAACCTGCTTCCTATTGTCCTTGGTGACTTCAATGCTACTATAGAATCAATGCTCTCTCCTTCTAACAAATTTAAACTGTTTCAATTTCTTATCTTTAACAATATGTATAATCTTGCTACTCATACCAGATCATTATCTTCTACCTAGCAGAGCTCTAGATATAGTAGTGAAATTGACTTTATCTGGAGCTACAATACAATTCTTACATATCTAACCTCCTTTGAAACTGATGATAGCAATGCCAACTCTCTTAGTGACCACAAAATTCTTATCTTTTGCTGGTCCTTCCCTTACGCACTACAAGACCAACATAGACACAAAACTCATACTCATCATAAAGTTTTTAACTACAAAGCTATGGGCTCTGCAAAATAGAAAGACTTCTCTAACCAAGTTCATAACAATCTTTTGTCAAATTCTACTCCTTTTTCTTTACATACTAAGAAATCTATTGAAGCCACTTGGCACAAAATTCAAACTAGAATTATCTCTGCAGCTTTAAAACATATCTCTAACAAAAGATTTATAGTTTGCAACTTTCAACATATCTTCTCTTGCAAAGCTTCTTTACTACACTCTAGTCTTAAAAAAACTCAACAACATTATCAGACATATTAAACACTCACTAAAATTTAACTTGTCTATTTCTTCATATCTTAACTCTATATTTCTCTACTTAACAACTCTCTTAATCTTCAAATACCTTCTATTCCCCATGACTACAACCTTTTATCCTCTTGGCTATCTAAGGCTAATGAAAAGTGGAAGAATATTTACTATGCTAGAAATTTTGAAAACATCAAAGAAATTAGACAACATATTAATGAATCTATTAATAAACATTGTACTAAACTCCAAACTTACCCCACCTCAATGATTAATAGCATTCTTAACTGGCACAAAAACTCAGTCAAATTTAATAATATCAAACTTAATAATGATATTATCACTAATTCCACAATTATTAAGTTACATATCCAACAACACTTTTATAACTAGACTGCCCATCATGACATTAATCAAGACATCTTCTAGTCTGACTAGCAATTAGAATACAGTCCTAAAACAGATATCGAGTTCAACTGGTATTCAAGTATTCTGTCTAACTTTACTCAAGAAGAAATTACTTTTACTATTAGCCAACTTCCTAATAACAAAGCATGTGGTCCTTCTGGCATTAGCTATAAAATAATCAAACATGCCAGATCCTCCTTTATTTCAGCTATAACCTCCCTATTCAACTGCTGCCTTATTCTTCAATCTATACTCAAGCAATAGAAAAAAGGATGTATTTTTCCTATTGCCAAAAAACCCATCTTTGATGATAATCTATCTAATACAAGACCTATTAGTCTTGTTAAACATATTCGAAAACTCTATATCAAACTTCTCACCAACTGGCTTAATAGTATTCTATACTAACACAGCATCTTATTCCCATTTAACTATGTAGCTCTTTCTGACAATGCTACCTCTATCCTTATACACATTCTTAACAATATAATTAAAGATGCCAACTGTCAATCTAGCCAACTTTGGGTTATTTCACAAAATATGAGTAAAGCATATGACTCAGTTAACTTTAAACTCTTTCAAAGATCCTTTAGCAGACTTCAAATGCCTTAGCAGCTTATTAACATACTTTCAAACCTTCTTTTTAACTGCACTAATCGAGTCATTACCAACCTTGGTCTTACAAATTTTTATTCAATTAAAAATAGTATTGACCAAGATAAAACTATTACCCCTCTCTTTTGGAGATCTACTATGACCCTCTTATTACTTATATTTCTATACACTTTTCTGGCTATACTCTCTCTACAACATAGCAACCTTGCCTTACTCACAACTTCACCAATCACCTTCATACTTCTATATCTGTGCTAGCCTACATGAATGACACTATTTGGATTACTCAATCCAAAAGAACTCAACAAAATTATTAACAAAGCAACCTCTTTTTACAATATGGCCAATATTCAAATCAACTTTTCTAAATCTACCTTTATCTCCAAACAATCTTCTGCCTTAATTTTCTTTCTCGATTCCAATCTTGTATCTATCCTAACCCACCAACCTTTCAAGTTTCTGGGTTATTGGTTTACCCTCAACAACAAACATATTTAACAAACCAAACTTATCCAAGATGAAGCAATCTAGTTAGCCAATATTGCTAATACTAAAAATATTACAGACAAACAAATTTCTTATATTATTAATAATGTTATTATTTCTACTATTGAGTACTATATTCAAAATATTGTTATCTCTCTCTTTACTTGTAACAAAATTTTTGGCAAATACTTAACTATTGCCAAACACAAATCTCATCTTTCTTGATCTACTCTCAATAGCACTATGCTTAATTATAATCTTTACAATATCTATAGTCTATGGGATATACAACTTCAATATCATATTAGCAATTTTCTTAACTATATTAATAACTCTTTTGCTCTTGGTCTAACAACCCAGATCAGACTACAACAACTTCAAAACAACCTATAGTCTACTACTAGTATCCTTCATTACTCCAATCCTTTAATTGATAGCCCTAACAGACATACTACTACTTTTAAAATTATACAACTTTTCAAATTTCTAAACATCTCTATCTCTTTCAACTCTAACTCATCTTGGCCTTAATCACCTACTGGTGGCAATTCAATTTTAGAAAATATTCTCTCTAGATACCCTAAATATCATACATTTAAACAGCAACTTCGCTATAAAAATATCCTCTTCCTTAAACAACTATGTTCTGCTAACAACCAATTTTTACTTGACTAGTCGTACTTATTTCCCAGATTACTTCACATCCCTAAGGGGAAAAAATCAGCTTGGTTTTTTTACCTTGAGAAGTCTATTTTATTCCATACATCTAACTATACTATTATATCTTCTCTCTAATCTATAAGCATAATCTATTTGCTTTTCAAACTAATCTTATAATTAAATCTTTTAAACTCTAAATACTTACCTGTTCTAACAATGAAATTATTATTAAACAAATTCACAAAGCTTTTTGCCAATCAAGCATAGTCTCTATTAATCATTGGCAACACAATATTGAAATCTCGCTTTTATCTTGTTATCTCCTCCCTCCTATTACTTGCAAACCCTGTCCAGGCTATAGCCTTAATTCTAACTGTATTGCCAACTATTGCATATTAGAAGTGTCCTCTATTCTTTCCACCCAATTTCTGAAAAGGAAATCCAATAATTAACTTAAACTTAATACTAATTATATCAACTTTATCCTTTCTGCTTCTATTAAAAACCTATCTCATGTTCTCTCTCTACAATCTATTAACATTTCAGACTCTCTTATATCTATACTCTTTTATAATAGTAATGCTTCTGATAATCTTACTCAAATTGCTCTAGACAATAACTCCCATCAACATTTTACTTTTTATACAGATGGTTCTGTTAAAAACTTTAGCTCTGACCAATACACTATAAGTATCGACTGGGCTCAAATTCATAACAACACTGTAGTTTATAATTTTTCTGCTCAAATTATCAACTGGCTCTCATTTTACAAAGCTAAACTTTTTGCTATTTTATCTGCTATCTCAACCCTTCCTCGTAACTCCTCTGTTAATATTTATAAAAACTCTCAATCTGTAATCTCTAAATACAACAAACTTATTTCAAATTATTACTTTTTTTCTAAATCTCTTAAGATTAATTCTTGGCCTATCTGGCATATACTTCTTAATTTAATCAAAGCTTATAATATTAATTTAATATTTCATAAAGTGCAAGCTCATACTAACAATACTTTTAACAACTTAGCAGACTTTCTTGTCAACAATTACAATTTATCTTCTATCTTAACATTTAATTATTTCAATATACATAATTCTTACTTTTTTCTTAAATGGCAAAATTGCCCTATCGATAGCCCTGCTAGATACTTCATTAAAAAGATTTATAGAGCCAAAACTATCACGATGTGGTTCTCCCAAAATTGCAATCAAGAATGGTCTCACTTCTCTTACTATATCAATTGGAACTCTACTTGGCTTTACTTTAACAACAATCAAAAAAGCTTATCTAACTTTACCAATATTAAACTCAACCACCTCAAATTTTTTAAAATTAAAATCTTGCTTAGCAACTTACTTACACACTTCTACTATCACTCTATATTTCCCAATCTATTCTCATCCTCTAACTGTTTTTATTGCAATCTTTCTAACTCTCTATCTCACTGGTATACTTGTTCTAACTTCAACTAACTAACTCAAATTATCAACTTCTGCATTGATTAAACTGTCTCCAAATTCAATCTTAATCTCTCTTCACTTGAACTTAACTATTTGAAACATACTATCTCCTCTCACCCATCTTTCTCTATTCAGCCTTCTCTACTCTATCCATATTCTCTCTATTCTACTCTCAAAGGCCTTATCCCTATCCTACTTATTCAATCTGTACATATACTATACTCCCTTGCTTCACAGCTTATTATTTAAACACTTCTTAAAATCTCTAACCAACTCTATGACCAAATATGGAAAACATATTGTATTAACTTTTTTACATGGAAAAGAATATACCAAATCCCTTCTAATCTGTCTCATAATCAACCTCTCACCTATACAACTCCTATACTTGTAATAAAACTAGAAACATCTTTATTTACAATTGTCCTGCAATACTCCAGACCAACTTTACTCTGATTCAAATACTTGTTCTCCTTCTGGGCTTGCTAATCATAAATTTGATATTTGGTCTACCACGTGAACCAAATACAACACCCTATTAACCATATTCTAACTATCCAAATCTAGGTGAGCTTTGACCACTCTAGTAGGTTTAGGTCGCAGATAATTAGTTTGATATAATGTCTAAGCTTTTAGTCTAAGCTTTTATTCTTGTATATAATTTATATTTATTTGTTATAATACAAATTAAGTTCTTTATAAATTTTATATAATTACTTATATAAATTACTCAATAAAGATATAAGCAAGGCCTTATCTTAAAAAAAAAAAAAAAAAAAAAAACTAATTAAGATACTTAAGATAGAGCTTTTTATAATAGTATTATTAATATATCATATATTATAAATAGTAATTACAATATAGTAATAACTAAGATAGTAGCAGATATATTTAAAAAAATTATAATAATATAATAGATAAAAATTTGCAAAAAACAAAAAAGAACTAGCTTTAATATTAAAAGTACAATCTAAGAAAACTAGCAAAACTTCTAAGTAGTATTAAACAAAAAAATTGAAGATAAACAAAAAAAAAATAAATAAATAGACAAAATAATATAATTACTTTATAAAAACTAATTAAAAAAGCAATTATTAAAACAGCTAGCAAATATTTGTCAAGAAAAAAAAAGAGTTGTAGCACTAAACAAGTATAGTAAAAAAAAACAAAATACCAAAAAAATAAAAATACAAAAAGATTTTAAAGTACTAGGCAGAATACAAAAACTTCTAAAAAAATAAAACATAATATAAATATAGAAATCTCAGAAGAACTTAATACAAATACAGGTAAAAAAAAAAAAAAAATCAGTATATTTACTAATTATAAAAAATTGTTTAAATAAATAACAATAAGTATACTAATTGAAATCTGATTATATACTAATTAAATACTATTTAACAAAATTTATTTTTACTAATTGCTACTAATTTTTAGTAGAAATTAGTATAAAATTAATAAAAAATAGTAATTACTAATTAATTCTGATTTAAAAATATTGATATTCAATTATTATAAAATGCACTTATAGTGTTTTAGCACCATATATAATTGTATTTAATAAAATTTAGAGTTAGGATTCGGGTATTAAGATTTTTTTTTTTTTATATAATATAATATAGAGTTAATATAAGGCCCAATCTCAGTTTTTGTGAAGTTTTTGAGGACCTGAACATTTTTACTTAGAGTACCTGATCCTGTTTACTTAGTACGTTTTTAAGAAATAAGAACCTAGGTAGTAAAACACTATAGATATGTTTTAGTAAAAGTGTTAATATTAATTAATAAATTAGCTAAAATTAGCAATTAATAAAAAATAGTATTTTTAAAGAGTGTGGCGACCTTGTGAAGTGGTGGGGTTGCTGCACCCCCAAGTGGCAGATCTAGAGTTTGAATCCCACGGATGACGATTTTAAAAATACTAGATCTGTATCAGTTAACGTTAAAATTATCAGTTGGATCCAGATATCTGTAATCTTGGTCACACCATCTCGAATGGGAGCTTCGGCGCAATAAATCTAGGAAACCGGAATTACTGAAAACCTGTTTGGCAAGCCCCAAGTAGGGAGGTAGTATAATCTTTGATGGTGTTACAGGAAGACTAAATTTGGAATTAGAGACCGAGACCGGAAAACCAAGCAACCAGGTCCTTAAGTGGGGGGACACACCAGCCGAATAGCCAGGTTGCCAACTGGAGGAAAAGGACATGTGCTCTGAAAGCATGTACCAAGGGAAGGGAGACCGTAAAGCACCTAAAGCCTGGGCAAACTGACCCTTTTGGGTTGCTGGCTAGAAGTAAGGGAGAGACCGGTAAAGAATCCAAGGAAGAAAGAAAGTCCTAATGTGAGTACTGGGGTTGTGCAAACCTTACAAGGGTGAGAAGTACATAATAGGCGCCTAGTTAAGAAGGTTGGTGCTTAAGAAATGTCCGTAGAATGGCAGCACCCCAAAAGGTGATATGAGATACAAATACAGAACAGCAGATCAATATGTACTAATTAAGAAGAAGTTATAAGAACAAGCACATGAATACATGTGTAGGACATGTACTGCTGTGTTAAGTTTACCTTGAGAATAGTTAAGTGTTCTAAGGTAGGGTGCGAAATCCATATTGGGTGATACCAAAATCTAGCGTATAAATAGTGAGGAAA
>CAJVPU010002307.1:0-10863 GCA_910591775.1 Dentiscutata heterogama | reverse complement strand
AATCGATTAATTGACTAATCGATTAATCGATTAGTTGACTATAATCGATTTTTAATCGATTTTTTAAAAAATTTTTGGCCAACTAATCGATTGCATTTTTTAGTCCGATTTGTAATACTACTCACTTCTATATTTGTAGAAATTATTTTGCTCTACAATTGAATTTTATGCCAGCTAGTGGTAGATGTAGACACATTTCGATTTCATGGCAATACCTTAATAACCTTAATAAACTTCAAGGTCTTGAAATCCTCGTATCAAGAAATTTGTAAACGGTATGCCGTTAAAATAAAATTATAGTCGATTGGTGAAATAAAGACTTCCTTTTAAGATATTTATTGAATCAAATCATTAAAAACTTGTTCGCAATAGAAAATATTGATATCTTAGGTTGAGAAGTAAAATACGATTGCTTTAAAATAGCTAGCTATTTAAAAATAAATTACTTAGTTGTATAAAATTCTGTTAGCACTTAGGTTTTTTTTAAAATCTGAAATCAAATTAATTCCGAATTGTTTTTAACTATTTTTAACCAGGGGTGGTTTAACCACCTCTATTTTTTTTAGAGTTAGGGTATAATTTTAATATGAAATAAAGGTTTCTATATAACATAATAGAAATTTAACATAAAAGGTCCAAATTTTGTTACACATAAGGTTTTTGGGATTCTAAGCATTTTTACGTAGAACCCCAACTTTAATTACTTAGTACGTTTTTGAGATATAGCCCCAGGTGATTTTAACCGGGGCAAGTTAGCAATAGTCTTCCGAATTCATAGATGTTCCGTGCCATCTATAACATTTATAAAAGATTAAATCAGAATGTTACAAAAGAAACAATATATCAAAATTTTAATTAATAGACTACTTTTTGTGGTTAAATAAAAATATATTATGAAATTTACTAATAGATATTGAGTTTTTCGGGGGAGCCAGCAAACTAGCCAATAGCCAAACTTTGGCTAAAAGTTTAATTTACATAATATTAGCCGATCATATTACTGGCTTTTATTATACAATTGTTTGGCCAAATAATTTTTTTTGCCATTTTCAGCCAATGGTCTCGACTAAGGTTGGAGGCACGGCAAATTTTTGGGGCATGCCTCAGAGGGCATGCCTTTGCGAAGGGCGTGCCTCTCTATGCCCCGGGCATGCCCCTCTAGATATAAAAAGGGATCCGATCAACTCACTAACAATTACCATTTCACCGATAGTTTATTTCATTGAAGCTCATTTTACAGACAAAGTAATTCTGGCCAATATCATTAGGTTCATAAAAAAAACTTGTTGGTGAAATGAGCTTCATTAACTAGACTATCGGTAAAATAAACTTGTCAGTGAATAATTGTTGATAAAATGTGCTATCTATGAAGTGACTGTCATACGGATAATAAAAGTATTATAATAAGATATTTGTATTCTAATTGGTTAATTGCTGAAATAGCCAATCATACGTTAGCTATAGATCACATGATAGGGGCATGCCTTTTGGTTAAAGGGCATGCACCCAAGGGCATGCCTCCAACTTCCGTGCCTCCAACCCTAGTCTCGACCAATAGCCATGACCAGATGGGCACGCGCGAGATTTTCAATATGATCCCAGATAAAATCATATGGTCGACATTACCTTATCATCTGGCCTGCATTAAAATAGCGGGCATGTCGAATTTTGGCCCGAATTAAGCTTAATTCGGTCGAAATTCGAAATAACGCCCATGCCCCTATTTCGAAAAATTACGGTACGTAGAACAAGAAAATTGATTTTCATTAATAATTTCTGCATGGTTACAAAAAATTAAAAAACCCGCATATTTGTGATCCTATCCTGCACGGGATTTTTGAAGAGCCCATCTCTACAAGTGACAACACTGAACTATAATATAGTTTTATCGGCTTTAATTTACACAATTTTTTGTTACGCTTGAGTTTTGATTGGGTACGCCACATAAAATCGTACGTACAATATGAAGCAGCAGTGTTGTGCTGGGACAGGGACACAGATTACGAACAGCCCAGGACGGGACGTCCCGGACATGTCTGCTAAAATGTTAACGTCCAGGACAATTAAATATTATAATAAGGGCAACTTTGTTAGCCAACAAATCGCTTAATAAACCCTTGTATACGATGTGACATTGTGAAACAGTGTTTAAATAGATTTTAGGGCAATTATTCGTCAAGCGTATTACATTCAACTTTGATTCTTTCACATAATTACCGTTAATTTATGCTCAAACAACTGTATAATTTGCTTGGTAGCGGAAATGATGAAACCAGTATGTATACATTATGAAGAATTATGAAGCATATAATTTCTTGAGCTTAAAATGTCAAATACAAAAACTAATAACTCATCAAATGAATTACTCAAATAAACAATAATTTAATCAACCGAAGTTGATTCAGATAGTATATTATATCTTGGTTATTGTTACGAATATGGGATTGGAGTTGAAAAGGACGAGAATAAGGCATTCATCCATTATAAAAAATCTGCAAAAATGAATAATCCTAATGGAATGTAACAAGTTGGTTATTGTTATCATTTAGGAATTGGGGTTAAAATAGATAAGTATAAAGCTGCCAAAAGTTAGAAAAATTAAAACGCCTATTAAAATACCAAATTCTTTTAAAACTTTGAACGAAGATATCTTGACAACCATCAAACCAATTCGTTAAAATTTTGTATTCGAATTTTATGGGTATATTGAATTTGAATAAAAAATTTTCACTGAATTTAGTTAGGTGGCTGTCGAGATATCTTTGCTCAAAGTTAGAGAAAAGTCAAAACGCCTATCAAAATAGAAGAAAATTTTCTCTGACTTTGAGCAAAGATATCTCGACAACCACTTGAGTAAATTCGATGAAATTTTTTTTATTCGAATTCTATGAATCGATAGGATTTAGATTTATCGAATTTGATTTGATGTTATCGAGATATTTTCGCTCAAAGTTTTGAAAATTCTTAGGTATATGATCATGTGATGGGTCATTTTGACCCGGGTCAAAATAGAATTTGTCTATATTAAATAAGACTTAAAACATTAATAATAAAATAAGTGCTTACAATTTTCTGTCTAATATAACATAAAATGGCGATAGCGATAGCTCACAAAAAGGTGAAGGATAAAACAATAAAAAAATACGATAACTCTATTGACTGTAAAAATACAAAAAGCTAATATTGTAATTTGATTGTTAATATACTGTTAAAAAGAGGGGGGGGGTTCATGTTAAAGAATTAATTTATCATAATTTTTACGTGACGCGCGTCAGTAAGCCAACACTGCTTACATCCAATCAAATTTCAATTTTGGCGCCGAATTTTATATTTTTTGCATGACACATCACATGGTCATATAGAACTGCCAGATAACATCAGTATTGGGCATACAACAAGGAGGTTGTCTAAAGCAAGGTAGTTTTTAATTAAATTACTACCTGGTTTTAGACGATTCCAAGGAAATTTTCATCGTTTGCCCAATATTGTATATTATTGGCTGCTTCGCATCCAATAACTATACTACTGTACCTATTCCAACCTAGTATTGTACTCACCCTAATAATCTTAATTATTTTAGATTTTTTGCTTAATTCAATTGTTAAGTCACATGTTCTCAAAATTTCCTAATGAATAACAGTGTAATTGAACTGAATTCAGAATCTTAGTGAATTTGTCAACTTAAATACATTTTGCAAAAGTTCCTAACTCAAAAATGTCAACCCAAGAGTAATATTTCTTCATTAAAAACAAAAATTTTAATGATTTAAGAAGCATTTATTAGACGTTAAATCTCTATCACGTTAAACAACTATGGACTTATTTAAGGCTATTAGTAATAATAATACTCCCGTGATCTTGAATAGTGATCGGGGGTATTAATGGAGTTATTCCGGATTATAGTTTGGAATTTTATATCTAGAACAATTTATTTGCTATAATGATGATTGTCTTAATAAATTTTTTAAAATACAACAATTGTTAAATTATTTATACTTTTAAATTTGGAGTAGTATTAGTAGTAGCTCTGGAGTGTAAACCACTCTATTTGACTCCTATAGCAATCTGGAGTGGTGTAGTATACAAATCACACCGACATGAAGTGATTTATATTCCTAAATTACTCTGAAGTACAGTACTCCCTAGATTTATTATTGAAATTTCCTAACGAAAATATCTGTTTACCTTGCAAAGTAATCGAGGAATTTCCAAACAAAGCATACCTAAATGACTTACGACGTGAATGAAATTAAACCACTGGAATCGACTAAATATGAAGCGCTTGAAGTTTGTCAAATTATTAGTGTACGAAAAACTACAAGAATACATTCTACCTTTACTATAGCTAACATTAATGTAATATGTCATATACTAGTCTTAATTTTGAAATTCTTCGAAAAAACCATAGAAAATAGACATTAGTTAATATTGCAATATTTTCAAACTTTTGTATATTTTTATTATCAAATTTCTTTAAAATTTATTTCATTCCTATACTTAAGCATTTCATTCCAAACTAAGTTATTTTAAGATTCAAAATCCACTCATCTAGTTCAAAGTGGATTCCGAATCCACAGAATTCATTTATGTGACTCTATTAATCTATTGTATCAATTCGTGAGAGGTTTCCGGATAAACAAGAATATTTGAGTTAAAACATTTCAATCGAAAGATTAAGTTTGATACTGTATATACATATATAATTTACTATATATTTAAATTGTAAAAATTTAGGGCGTTCTCAAATATCTTAAGTGCGATTTTCTAGCAATAGTGCACAAGTATTATGATGTAATTTTAGTTATTCTCGACATTTTAGATAAAAATAAATAGCACGAATAGTATTGAGGTATACTCTCATGTGATTTACTAATAATTGTAATGAGGCTCAATTGCTACGATAAATTATCACTGTTTGCAAATTGATGTGACTTTTGATAAAATTTGTAGATTGCTGTACATCGATTGCAATCGATTGTATATGAGTATGCGATTCCTCAGCAACCATCTAATCAAATTCTATGAATTTTTTTTATTTGAATTTTATGAATCTATAGAATTCAAATAAAAAAAAGTTCATCGAATTTGATCAGTTGGTTGCTGAGATAACATCGCTCAATGTTTTTTTTTTTAAAAAAATTTATCTTTAATAGAAGCTGCGCCAAAGTTTTCCTAAAACTTTGAGCAGATATATTTTAGCAACCACCTAATCAAATTCAACGAATTTTTTTTTATATTTAAATTCTATAAATGCATGGAATTAAAATAAAAAAAAATTTTTATCGAATTTGATCAGGTGGTTGCTGAAATATCTTCGCTCAAAGGTTTTAAAAATATTAAAACATCAAAATAGAAGCTGCGCCAAAATTTCCTAAAACTTTGAGCGAAAATATTTCAGCAACTACCTGATCAAATTTGATAAAAAGTTTTTATTTGAATTCTATGGATCTATAGAATTCAAATAAAAAAATATTCATCGAATTTGATCAGATGGTTGCCGAGATATCATCGTTTAAAGTTTTAAGAAAAACTTATATTTTAATATTATGACGAAATTTCACACTGATTTTGAAAGTTCAGTATAAAGTAATTACTGCGCAATAACAAGACTTTTAGAAAATGTATTAAAATTTTACTTTGTAAAAATTTAGCTCAAATAAACAAGAACTTGTGGAGGTACTAAATTTTTCGCTCTTGTATTAAGGCGAATTTGATTTTTTTTTTTTAAAAAAAAAAACTTTGAGCGAAGATTTCTCAACAGCAGCCTGACCAATTCGATGTTTTTTTTTTTTGAATTCTATGGAGCAATAGAATTTAAATAAAAAACTTTTCATCGAATTTGATCTGATAGTTACCGAAATATCTTCGCTCAAAGTTTTAAGAAAAATTTGGCGCAGCTTCTATTTTTTGATGTTTAAAAACAACCGCCTGATCAAACTCGATGAAAATTTTTTATTTGAATTCTATGATTTTATAAAATTCAAATAAAAAAAAAAATCCATCGAATTTAATTAGGTGGTTGCTGAAATATATCTGCTCAAAGTTTTAGGAAAAATTTGGCGCAGATTCTGTTAAAGATAAATTTTTTTAAAAAAAACTTTGAGCGATGATATCTCAGCAACTGATAAAATTCGATGAACTTTTTTTTATTTGAATTAACTTGAATGGATTATAAAAAGAGTAATCTGAAGTTGTGCCGGCGGGTTTCGGCTTTATGTCAAGTGCGTCCAATCGTTCGAACGAGTACTGTAGTACTGTACTATTCCGAAACGACCAACGAGCCTGCTGTCCTGACGTCCAGTTTCTCTATAAGCCCATCGCTTTTAGCCAGTGCCCGTAGGCGACCCACCAGTCTTGAAACAAAGGCCACCTAATAATACTAATAGTGGTAGTGCGCCATAACCAATCAGGATTATATTACTTTTTTTTTTATAGAAGTATGATATTTACCAATCACATGCACAATTTTTAATCAGTTCGGATCGCGTGATGTAAACTGCCAATCAAAATGATCAAAATATTTAAGATCCTTTTATGATTTTGAATTTTTTTTAAGATTCTAGCGAAGGTTTCTCAGTAACTACTTGATTAACACAGTAAAAAAAAAATTATTTTATTCGATATATTCGTAGAATTAAAATAAAAAAAATTTCATTGAATTTGAATAGATGGTTGTTGAGAAATCATCACTAAAATTTTAAAAAATGGTTAAATATCCTGGAAAAAATTAAATCGGGGTAAATTTTCTTTTTTTTTACTTTAAATGTCAAATTCGATGAAAATTATTTTATTAATTCTGTGAGTTTATAGAATTAAAATAAAAAAATTATCGAAATTTGTTAGGTGGCTATTGAAAAATTTTCACTAAAAGCTTTAGAAAAAATTAGCTGCAGCCTTTTTTTTATAGGTGCCTAAAATTTTAACGAAGATTACTGGCACTCATCTGATTAAATTCGATCAAAGTTTTTTATTCTATTTTTACAAACTTATAAAATTAAAATAAAAAATTTTGACCGAATTTGATCAGGTAAATACCGAGTAATCTTCGTTCAAAGTTTAGGCGCCTATAGAAAAAAAGCTGCAGCTAATTTTTTTCTAAAACATTTAGTGAAATACCTCAACAATTACCCATTCAATTTTGATAATTTTTATTTTATTTTAATTCTATAAATTTACAAAAAATTTTAATTGAATTTGAATCGATAGTTGTTGAGAAATCTTTGTTGAAAATAGATCGCTACACACTCGATTGTTCGATTGCAATCGACTGTACACGATTGTACGCGATTTCTCAGCTACCATCTAATCAAATTCTATGAATTTTTTTAATTTGAATTTTATAAATCTATAAAATTCAAATAAAAAAAAGTTCATCGAATTTGATCAGTTGGTTGCTGAGATATCATCGCTTAAAGTTTTTTTTTAAAAAAATGTTTATCTTTAATAGAAGCTGCGCCAAATTTTCCTAAAACTTTGAGCAGATATATTTCAGCAACCACCTAATCAAATTCATGAATTTCTTTCTTTTTTTATTTGAATTCTATAAATGCATCGAATTCAAATAAAAAAATTTTCATCGGATTTGATCAGGCGGTTGCTGAAATATCTTCAAAGTTTTTAAACATCAAAAATAGAAGCTGCGCCAAATTTTTCCTAAAAGTTTGAGCGAAGATATTTCATTATTTAAATTCTATTGATCCATGGAATTCAAAAAAAAAATCATCGAAATTGATCAGGTTGCTGCTAAGAAATCTTCGCTCAAAGTTTTTTTTTTTTAAAAAAAAATTCAAATTCACCTTAATACAAGAGCGAAAAATTTAGTAACTCCACAAGTTCTTGTTTATTTGAGCTAAATTTTTACAAAGTAAAAATTAATACGTTCTCTAAAAGTCTTGTTATTACGCAGTAATCACTTAAAACTAAAATCAGAGTGAATACCATGAATTTCATCATAATATCAAAATATAAGTTTTTTCTTAAAACTTTAAGCGAAGATATCTCAGCAACCATCTGATCAAATTTGATGAATTTTTTTTTTTTATGAGTTCTATAAATCCATAGAATTCATATAAAAAACTTTTGATCGAATTTGATCAGACAGTTGCTGAAATATCTTCGTTCAAACGTTTAGGAAAATTTGGCGCAGCTTCAAAAACTTTGATGATATTTTAGCTACCGCCTGATCAAATTCGATGAAATTTTTTTTATTTGAATTCTATGAATATATAATTCAAATAAAAAAAAATTCATCGGATTTGATTAGGTGGTTGCTGAAATATATCTGCTCAAAGTTTTAGGAAAAATTTGGCGCAGTTTCTAAACAATTTTTTTTTAAAAAAAAAAACTTTAAGCGATGATATCTCAGCAATCAACTAATCAAATTCGATGAACTTCTTTTTATTTGAATTCTATAGATACATAAAATTCAAATAAAAAAAATTAAAGAATTTGATTAGATGGTTGCTGTACTTTCTGGTAATGCTAGACGATTTTCGCTTAACGCTAACCTTAATCGATTTGTCGGAGCGGGTCTGAGGGTGGATTTTTATTAGTAAAAAATAGTTTAACGAATCAATTTAATTGATTATTCCAATGAATAAAACACGTGATGAAATTTTAATATGTCAGAAAGAAATTTTATTAGCGGAAGTTTGTTTAACCGATCAAGGGTATTTATCATTCCAATCAACAAGAGATAGAGGCCCAAACGTCCTTTTTTATCATAGAGTTGCGCTTATTGGTCGAAATTTTTCATTGAATGATTAAAAAAAATAATTGTTTCACTCTTTCATCGTTATGGATCAAAAATCATTATTACCTCATTACTTAGCTAAACGCAGTAAAAAATGGCACTTTTTTATGTTCTGTTGGTTTGTAGCAAATCCTGAAAAAGAAGAAACAGAATTTGGAAGTGTCGTAGATTGTTTTATCCTTTCGTTGACCCATCGTTCTCATTATTATTATTATTTCGATTTTAAAAACAATAATCGCTAAATGATAATAATGATAAAGATGTTTGCTCAAGCAATGATATTTTAATTAATCATAATACTTGAGC
The DNA here is from genome assembly GCA_910591775.1 of Dentiscutata heterogama. NCBI lineage: Eukaryota > Fungi > Glomeromycota > Glomeromycetes > Diversisporales > Gigasporaceae > Dentiscutata > Dentiscutata heterogama. The sequence goes on along the minus strand of CAJVPU010002307.1, from coordinate 1,805 downwards.
ATCAACACGTTGAGGAAGATATGTGAGCATCAATATCATCTATACTATCGGTTTTCAAAAATGGTCTAATTAATAACGCCACAATGGTTGAACACTATCTCAATCACTAGCTAATCACATCGAGCGTGTTGCTTGAGAACACCCTTAGATTCTAATTAGTTTATAGTTTGGACATTTCTTGCTCGAAACTCATATGATCAGACTAGCCATATGCTTTGCAGCCTTTATAAATTATATATTAAATTATACATGTTAGAAAAAAAAAACTTTAAAGATTTCTTTACTAAACTAAGAAAAAGGTATCCGTTGGGTTCCGGAACGCTGCTTTATTTGGAACAATGTTATTGCCTATGACTAATATCAAATTACAATTTGCTGATGTGATTTCTTTTTTTACAACTTGGGAAAAGGCGCTATACTGACAATACCATCGTGTTATTGAAGAAACCAACTTTGTTTACAGAAAACGATGTTAAGTTATGAGCGAAGAAGTTAAATTTAAACAACGATGTTATATATTACCATGTGACAGTAAATCATGATTAGAATGATCGATCACACAATAACTAATTATGATAATCAATCTTATTGTTCATTAAATTTTTTGTCAATACGTTCTATCGTGAGAAAAATTAAATGCATTAATCATTAAATTTAATTCAGAACACCATTCTATTCTAAAGATATAAAAAAAAAGACCGAGCATGATCGATCATTCGTGATCGATCACATGAAAATTTTGATCGATCACCATCTCTAATCAGGTATATAATGAAATTACCCGGTTAACCGGGTAATTATTAATACTCGGGTAGAAATTTTCCGACGGGCACGATAATGATTGACAGGGATAGTAAATACTCTTATTCTGATAACACTGAATACATATAATACATATAAAATGGACTTTTTTTCGATTAATAGAATTTTTGATTGATTGAATGATATCGGCAATTTGGAATTTTTTATGTCCTTCCTGACTATTGTCTGGATTTATGTTCCTCCGCTCTGCTCCGGAAATTAATATTTACATTTGGACGAATTTATTTCATTTATACATGCCCGTTTAGTAAACTCTTTTGCTGTAGAAACTCTTGAACTCTTATTAAAAATTTTTTTCTGATTAAAATTTTAAAATTAATGGTTGGCTACCTACAGTCCAACTTCTTTATAGTCATTTTCTTTATACTATATTTTAAAAACAAACTCTTATTGAATATAATAAATTTGATTGTCACACTTCTCTATAATCACATCTTTTTTGCATCCCAAAAGTGTGATTTTAGAGGTTTAACTATACTTGAATTTCACAATATATTGTAGGTTATTATAAAGATTTGTATTTTGTTATTTTATTGCTTGCGGAAAAAAAAACTAATCTCCCTTTGTATTAATATAGTACTTGACTAAGTATGATCCGCTTTTATTACTCAAATCTTTAATAACATTATATAATTATATCAATGCTATGTGAATATACAGTATTGTCATCTTTTTCTAATTTGTTATCATTATATAAATTTTTATATTATCACTTATTTCTATGCGTCAATAATTTTCTTCGAAATCAGAAATTAGATCATCTGAGGGTGCTCAAGCATTTAAATTAAATTAATAGGTCGGGACTCGATTTTTAATTAGCGGAAAATGGTTAACAGATCAAGTGAGTTCATTATCGCGATGAAAAAAAATGGTCTCTGACCATCTTTTTTTTTTATCAGAGTTGAACCAAAGTTTTTTAATATCCGCATTTAGTAACATGAAAACATGAATCTTTAGCTAAATTAATTATAGTACTTGTGCAC
>CAJVPU010002306.1:0-10865 GCA_910591775.1 Dentiscutata heterogama | reverse complement strand
AATAAAAAAATATAAAATTTTATATTAAATTGCGAAATCTTGTGAAAATATACAAAAATATGTGAAAATCTGTAAAATGTTTAAAAATAAATATACAGTATAATAGTATTGTTATTCGTGATTTTTAATTTGATATCTATCAATTATTATCGATTATTACCAATTACTATCTTAATCGATAGTCCTCGTCAGGGGGGATTTAAATCGATTACTATCCAATAATGATAAAAATCGATAGTAATCCTTGTACAAATTTTGGTGATGAATATACAGCGGCACATCAATTTATTCTTATTCAAGCTGTTTAGTTTTGTGGTAGGTGGTATCTTTTTAAGCGAGTATACTAGATCAAGGGAAAATCGGTCATTTAAAGATTGGAAGCAGTTTATTTATTGTGTGAAAATTGTATTTAGCATAATGAAATTGGGTTCGAACCCTACGAAAACGTTTTGAAAGTTATAATAAAATTAACGATTTTTTTTTTAGGTCCTAGTTTTTTATGTTGAAGTCAATGCTTACTTAAAGATATTTGTACCTTTTATTACGATTTATATTTAGAGAAGTCATACGAGGTAAAAAAAAAAATAAAAAATTATCGTGTGATAGGTTTATATTTTTGTATGTAAACTGAATTATTTTCTTTATATAATAATAGCTTATGATTTTACACAATAAGATTAGGTAGCAGAGATGAGAAAATTATAAATATAAAAAAAATTGAGATTGTTTTCATTGTTGTTCTTTTAATGGTGACACTACACTATTGGTTATTTTTTGCTTTGTTGGGTTATATCTACTTAACATTTAGTCTAATTTGAACATGCACATGGTTGGAGAAGAGAGATGATAGAGTGGGGTAATGGTAATTATCTTTTATTGATTTAAATATTATTATACAAAAAGCTGAATATATATGATCAAGAAAAACAGTATAAAAAATTGCCTAAACCAGCATTATATAATGAAGTTAATTGCTCATATTCAGTGATAACTTCTGGGTCAGTTCTTATATAAGTTGGATCGAATGAAGTAATATTTAGTGAATTCCAAGAAGGGGCTCGACTAAATGCAACATACACCTGCCCATATACAAACATCTGCTCATCTATAGTAACTGAATTATTAGATATTGTTAATCCTTGTATTTTATATACAATAAGAGCAAAGGCATTCTGGAGAGAAAACTGATATCGACTCGCTAGTAAGCCATTTAAAAGAAAATGTTTGGTTATTCTTTTTATGGATACAGTTATAATTCTTAGTGGTGCTAGAAATATGGCATTGACTGTGTCTTCATTGATTAATTCGATGATGATTCCAATAGATCTATTATAAAGACCATGCTTAAATAAATCATTATCAAGATACATGACATGTGCACCTTTTTGCAAAATTAAGGTTGCAGATAAATTCGTAAGTTGACAAAAATTATGATTATTATCTACTACATCCCATTCTTGACTATTAATATGGTCAATAGTAGTTGAGATAACAGGTTTAGAATCATCTAGTTCTCAAGATAGAGTGAGGCATACTAACTTATTTATATTATCGGCCATGGCACAGAATTCAACTAAGTGAGTGATATCAATAGAGGAGCGTAATGATGGTGATTTTATTTTATCATCAATTGTTTGTAACATATTAGCTGATATGATTTCATTATGAATTTCATTTAACACTCTGTAAAATATCATATCATCATTTTGTCTATGAAGAGTAGTTAAAAATATAGAAAAAAATTTTGACCAAACAGGTGATCAAAATACTTGTGCACCACTTACAGGAAGCAGTTGTGCAAAGTCACTAATTAGTAAAACCTTGATTCTACTAAATGGCAAAGTATTATTGTACAGATGAGCAAAGAAATTACTAATGAATGTCAATAAGCTAGCAGATACTATGGATATTTTATCAATTATAATAGTTTTAGTTTCAAGAAGAAGTTGATGACATTCCTAGTCATTTAGGGCTAAACTTACACATATTTTAAGTTGAGAATAAATCATTTTACCATCGATATTCTGAGCAGCCACACCTGTTGGTGCCATCAACAAATACTTTTTATGATGTAATTTGAGGTGATTTATGATCAAAGTTATTAGATACAATTTTCTGGTTTCTGCCGATCTAGTTAGGAAAAAATATGAATAACTATGTTTACCTATATGTTTCCACGCTGAAGTTAATATATTGAATGCTGTATATTAGTCAGTCAGTGTTTCTAGCAATGAATATCGAGAAATTAGTAGTGGAGAAAATATTAAATTATTAAGCTGATTACATATAATAGTTGCAATATCTTACTGTATACTATGTATTATTCTATCTATCTGTTGCAGGTAATTATGAGAGAAGCTAGTAAATTTTGCAGATATACTCTGATTAATGTTTTGCATAACCTAATTGAATTGCTCAGGAAATATTGAATGAAAATGGTCTCGATAGGTTAAATATGAACCTAATAATTCATCATTATTTCTACAAGATAAACGAAGTAAAAGTTGTTAATAAAAAAATGATTCACTATCTTCTACTGAAAGAAACTAAAATCATACTAAAATTGGTCTTTTTTTTCTAATTACAAATTTATTTTGCTAGTCTACCCAATAGGTATGATTTGAATTCAGTTGTGTTAATATTATTTTATAATTTTGATAATAATATAGAAATACAATATTATCAAAGCGTGAATCAATAGGCCTGAGAAAATACTTGTTAATAGCATCAGCCCAGTATGGATTGGTATTTTCACCATTTAATAGATGAATTGGCTTTATGCACTTTGATTGGATACTAGGTGGTGTAGTTGGTAAATATTCTGTAGCAATAGTGGAATAACAAATAGAATATCTAATCAAGAAAATCATTAATTTTATCATGCCGAGGTGCCTAGCTAAGATATGAGAATGATAGGTGTCGTGTTCAGATAGCTTAAATAGGTCAGAATTTCCAGTTTGGTAATATATTTAGTCATGTACTTTGCGAAAGATTTAGAGAAGACATATTGAAAATTGCAATGTGCTTGCTACAATAATAAAGTAGGTGCATGATAGGGAACAACCCATCGATTAGCTTCTTTGGTTCTATGATAAGTATAATGTAATAAAGTAGGGTTATAATAAGTATGATGGTGCTGAAAACTTTTTCCTGTATTGGTCACCAGGAAGAGGTGGTCTACCACATCTATTAGGGCAATATTAATGAATTTGATGAGCACAAACTAGTTCATAAAGAACTGGTTCAGTTTGGGAATTAAGGAGCTCTGCATGAATAATATTGTCATTTATTAAATTTGGAATTATTCTATTGAGATAAGCTATTTTGTGAGTACCTATACTGCCATGATTTTGAAATTCATCATGTTCAAAATGGTGTAGCCATTTACCCTATTCTGATAAATTTTGATTTTTTCATAGTAAATTCTGAATAGAATTTAGTCATTAATAGTAATAGAAATAAGTATATAGAGGATGATTTGATGGTAAAGTGCAATGGTTATTAGTATGTGATGAATTTTTAATAAGTGTGGCCAAAGCCCTTCAGCCATAGTCATAGTATAGAAAATTTGAGGTAGACCAAAGCTTTGAACCATCGCATTTATGAAATGCTGTCATTGATAAAAATATGTATCATCAGTTTGAATAAAAGAAGGGAGTATAGTGGTTAATATTTCATTAATAATCAGCAATTATTGTAAATACTTTGATTAATTAAGTTGTTGGCAATTCATATTTTGTTGGCATAAAATACGTTGTCTGTTTTGATGATTTTGTAGTTTTTCTAAATTAATATAAGACCAATATGGCCAATACAAGTGAAGACAGAATCAAGGATCTGGACATAATAGTCGAAGTTTAATATATTTTGAATATGTATTAATATAATTATACTAATTATTTAACTCTTTAGAGAGTTCACCCCAATGGCTGTGTCTATCCGGAAAGAGATCAGAAAAAAGTATAGCTTCTAAATTAGGATCATTATTTAGAATTGGTAACTCTATATTATTAGGATCTCTTAAGAAACCTGCTAACAGTCTACTATAATGAAAATCTTCATTGTAAAATTCAGAGTCAAAATCATATAGTGGTATTATTATATCTGAATGAAGTCATAACAGAGTGTTATTAGTTAATATATCATCCTTACTTATCATCTGGGCAGTGGGGAAAATGTTTAGAGGAAGTATAAAAACAATGGATAAAAACATTCAATCAAATTTTTTAAAGAATCTATTATTGGTTTTCAACTAATTAGCTGCATATAGCAAAGACAAATAAAACTAATTTTCACTAGATGCTGAATCTAATATTGCATCTAATATTCCAGAGTAAATTTGTAAGGCATGAATATTTTTTTAGAGACCAAATGCACCAGTAAGGTGGCAATAGTGTGTAAAACAATTAGCATTTTCAGTATGCCCAAGAGTGCAACTTAAATAAATAGGTGAAAGCCACTGGTGATGAATTATTAGAACATTAGCTAGAGCATCTGGAATCTGAGCAAGCATTGGAGCAATGTGATGCTTAGCAATAGATATACAAGAAGAACACACAGCAATATAATTTTCTTTATTAGAATGTTCAGTAAGCAATAAATAAGGAAAAGCTCAACAAAGGTCATATCCATACTGATATCGCATGAGACCCATCTTGCTTGGACAGAAAACATAAAAACCAAACAATGTGAACAAGGAACACATAGAAACATATATAAAATTTCTGTTTAAAACGATTATGAAGTGAAAGTAAAGAATGAGAAGGTTGCCAGGGAGGAAAAGAATTAAAGTTGGAAGTAGTTTGATGTTGATTTTCAGTTAAAAAAGTAGATGCAAAAGTAGGTGCTCACAGATGGTTAGTATTAGCATTTATTCGGGTTTGTTGACTTAAAAGATCATTATTACATAAATCATAGTAAGGATTATCCTGATCTAAATTAACTATAGATATTTGGGTTATTGGAAAAACATTGTATGTTTGATAAAGGGAAATATTAGAGTTTTTTTTAATTGATATATTAAAGTAAATATGATTTATTGACACTTGAGGATGGTATTTTTAATGCTCTTTTTATAACTTTTAAAAAATATCAAATTTTCATTCTAAATATAACAAATCAACAATCATCAATTACAATGATCATATTATGCAAGGACAATTAAAAAATTTTGTAAATACTTTGATTTCTTTAAAAAGAAAGTTATTTAGATTTTTTATCAATAATATTTAATTGCAATATTTGTGATGAAGTATATTTTATTAAATATATAAATATTTAATTTAGGCTATTTAATAAATAAAAATTCATTTACTAATATTTGATCGACAGAAATAAGGGTGACACATGAAGATTGATAATTAACTATAAGAATTTATTTACTAAAAGTTAATAATAATCGATTGACAAATAAGGTTGTACATGTGATGGTCGATAATAAATTGAAAAGGGTGTAATCACTTAAACATATCAATGATAATAAATATAAGCTGATAACTTTATAACCTTCTAAAAGAAGGTATTATTTTATAGAATAGATTATTTTTTACTTTTTTTTGAAGTTCTACCACTTCTTGTTTTTTTAGGGACCTCGTTGGCTTCTTGTTGAAGTAAGAATTCTAAATCATCATCATTATCATTAGGAGCATCTTCAACACAGATTCTTCTATCTTGAGAGCTATTCACAGTAATTGGTTCAAGACAATTCAGGGCTAAATTAGATAATTTTTTTTTACCTTTTTGGCTTTGAAATGTCTCAGGGCCAATATTAACTAGAGTAGAAGGCAGGATTGGAATTTCAGGTTCATTGACAATAAGAGGCGGGACAGTGCTTTGTTTAGAAAATCTTGTTATTATTATACAAAGTCTTTTTGATTGTTGTGAGGTAGTGGAATCAACATCCTCAGCAATTAAATCAATAAATGAATGATTATTTGAAGTATTCGAGGAAGTGCTTTCTTGCACATACTAGACTGAGCTGATATTGGTAGATATAATATCAATGTCTATAAGCACGATAATAGTAAATCAGTAGTTACACACCTAATAAAACCAGATACAATATATGTCTTGTTTATTTTAATGCTGTTAGGATGCAGAAAGAAGAATCGAGAAGCATTGGTGGGGTAAAATACTCTTAATTTCATAAGAACATTCTTCGAGTTTGTAACTGAGTTATATTGAGAATTGTAGTGTCGAAGTATATAGAACTCTCTAATTCTTTTGGATCATGAGTTACTTGAATTGTGAACATGCAGTAAGGAGAGCTAAGTGGGATTTCATCTGCTAAAATGCTTATTCAGAAACACTGGTCGCAATGATACAAGGGTAGAAAACAGTAATATACTGGACAAGATTTTCCACAACAAATTTACTAGTGAACATTACTATATCTCTAGCAGAAGATTCAGTATAAGGTTGTTTATAAGGATAAAAGTATTTCCAATAAATGATTCTAAACTCATTTTCTCTATCTGATACTTTGCAAGACCCTGAGTTAGAGAAGTGTAATTTTTTTTCATAACTATAATAATGATGAATGAAGCATGTGAGGGTATATCAAATGTACTAATCAAATTGAAAAAATATTGTAAGAGTTGAATTGAATTGAATTGAGTTGAAATAGAAGTAATTTATATCTATGGTACAAGTATTTATATTATTTCAATGCATAATTTAGTATAGTAGTAAAATTTATATAAGCATTATGATAATATAATTCGTAACAATATATTTGTTAAATAGAATGCTAAGTGCATTTTAATACAGTTTTTAAAATATAATTTATTTCGAAAAGATGATTTAAAGTTATGATAAAAATAATAAATAATAATAGAAAAAGTTGTAATATTGTCATGGTAATAACCATACTTTTTAATGTAAGCGAATTAATTTTAGCAAATAAAAATTATTAAGTATACCTAAACCCAAATACATACAGTTATATGATAGTACAAGTCAATCTTGTTACATAAATTTTTGATATAGTGAAGATTAAATAAAATCTCAATAAAATGAACCTCGACTCAAAGCTAGTCTATTTAAAATTCTCTCGTTACTGAAGTTAGATAGGGAATTTTTAAAAAATTATTAATAATATTAGAATCGATCATTTTATTATAACAAGTTTGAACTGTAGCACATTAAGTTGATAAAAATAAACGTATACACTATAAAAACTTTATGCAACTCAATGAAAGTTAAATTTTAAATAGAAAAATAAAAATGCATCTCTATAAAGAATTTACTATATATTTGCCAACATGTGAATAATTATTCCTTTCAAGGTAATTTATTGAGATCTATCAGGAAAAAATTAATTAATTTATGCATATCAATTTTAAGAATTAGCAAAAATTATATACGTCATTTTCATAGCCTTGTATCACTATAATGATAATGTGATCATCAACGTAAGTTTAGCTCAAAAGTTAAATGAATGAGCATAAACAAGATTTTATTTGATATAAAATACAAAGAAAAAAAAAAGATTGAAATTGTGTAGGTAAATGTTTGCTTTTATTCGACAAATTTACTACAGAGGAGGCTCTTTTTTATTTATTAATATTAATTTTTTTTTGTATACAAATATCTATATAGGTGATCTAAAAAATAAATATAATAAATAAATAAATCAAAAAAAAAAATTTTATATGTTATAGGTAAAAAAAATTAAAATTTAATCTATTAGGAATCAGAGATTAGTGCTCAAATAAATATAAGAGAGTAAATCTTCTTGAGTAAACCAATACTACAAGTATATTTTTACGTGACAGATAAAAAATTATAAATACAACCCATATACGATAAAAAAATTTGGGAAGCATGTTTAGAATGATCAGAATGATCAGAATGATTAGATATATCAATAAGATATAATCTTATAAAATTTTTATATGAAAATCATCACTATTTTAGTCTAAAAGGAAATGTGGCAGATCACAGGTAAAAATGCAACCAATTAATAAGATGGCTAATGCTAATCATAAACTTTATAAGAAATGATCAGCTGCATGCTGATAAAGAAAGATTGGAGAGGTTAATTTGAATACACTTATTTATATGATCTTTCTTATTATAAATTATTTTATCATTAATCGATACTGCTTCTAATACTATTCATGCTTAACATGCCTAAAATTTTACATCAACAACATCAAATTAAACAAATAAATAATCTTTTAAAGACACTTATGAATGAATACTCAACTAACACAAATAAGACTATTACTAAAGTTCTGAATAAAGAAATTGATGAACTATTCGAATTAATACAAGTCATAGAACTAGATTGATATCTTACTTTATGTAAAAGAACAATTAAATCTAATGATTTTTTTCAAGTTCTTTTGCTTAATTATAATGATTATAATTTTAAGCAAATTACTAGAGTTAGTAAAGAGACATTTTGGTATATAGAAAGTCTAATTTGCAATAATCCTGTTTTTTCAAATTATTCTAAACATTTACAAAGACCAGTTTAGCAAAAATTGGCAGTAACTTTAGAGTGCTTAGGTTGTAATAGAAATGGTGTCTCTGTAGGACAATTTGCTAGACAGTGGAGCTTAGGAATTGGCACTGTGGTTGAGTATACAAAATGTATAGTAACAGCTATTAATTCAATTAGAAATACATATGTACAGTGGCCTGATTCTATTGAGCGACAACAAATTAGTAGTAGAATAGAGCAATTATCTGAATTTAAAGGCTGTGTTGGATTTCTTGATGAAACTGATATTGTACTTGAATACAAATCACTAGAAGATGGAGAAACTTACTATAAAAACTTTGGATAGCCAGAATCTGTTACAGATTCAACTACTTATAAATCTACTCCACTTTATCAAGAACCTACTAAATTTTTTAGTAAATATGAATATGTATTAGCAGATTGTGGTTATCAGCTTACTTCAACAACAATAATTTCTTACAAAAAACTACAAGCTAATATCTATACAAATGCAATTTTTAATAAAATGCTTGCTAAAGAATGTGTTAGAATTGAGCATGTTAATAGTATTTTAAAAGAAAGATTTGGATATTTAAATAGAATCAAAATACAAATTTTATCTAAAAATATTTAAAATTTGTTTTAGATATTATTAAAGCAACAATTATTCTTTATAATTTAACATTAAAAAATAAAGATATTTGGGAAGAAAATATAAATAAAATAAATTTAAATTTAATAATTGCAGATAATTTATTAGATAATAATTTAAATGAAGAAGGTAAAAAAAATGTGATCATATATACAAAATCTTGTACTTCAAAAAAATAATTTGTAATTCAAATATTTATATATAATATAGAAATAATAATTATATTAGAATATGCTATAATTAATTATTATTATAATAAATATGAATATAATATATATTATTTTTTTAAAATTACATGTATATTTTACAAATTATTAAAAAAATCTAAAGTTTCTTTAATATCTGTAAGTGATTTTCCTTGACGTACAAGTTCTAAAAAAATATTATACTGTTGATTTTTTTTTATTTATTTCTTCTTTTTCAATTTTTTTCCTTTTCTAGTTGAAGTTTATTTTCTTCAATTTCTAGTTTTTTTTCTACTTCAAATTTTTTTAATTCAGCAATTTCTTTTTTAATTGTTATTCGATCCTTTTCAATTTCAAGGCTTTTTTGTTTTGTATTAAAATAGATATCTTTAGCAAATTTTTTTTTATCCTTGTTTTTGTTTGATGTCATTAACCACTGACGCTTAGATAAATTATTTTTTGAATTATATTGTCACTTATTTGTATTGGAATTAATTTTGTTAGATTCTTCATCTATAATTATTTATTTTATTAATAATTAAATATATAGATATAAATATTATACATATATAAATATAATAAATACCAGTTGAATTCTCCTTTTCTGGTTTATAATTACAATTATTACTATTATTATTATCACTTTCTTTTAAATATTATTTATTAGTAATTATAAAATATTTTTTATTACAAAATTTATAAATAACATATTTATGTTTGATAAGAATAAATTATTACCATCATCATCCAAAGAAAATTCATCTAATATAAATGATAGTGATGTTTTTTCAATTTGTCTATTTTCTTTTATTATAATAAATCTTAATTTAATTATTTAAATAACTTATATAATAACAAATTATATATTACCATTCTCTAATTCACTCTCATTATCTATATTATCGTCATTATTAAAATTAAATCTATTATTTCTTTGATCTTGAATATTATTAAAATTATTGTTATTTTCTAATTCTTTTTTTTTATTTATATTATCGCTACTATTATAACTAGATAAATTATTTTTTTGAACTTGATTATTATCAGAATTATCATAATTTTCTATAAAAATATATATATAATTAATAAAATTTACAAAACTTAAGTTATATTATTACATATTTAAAATACCTTCGATATAATTTTGATCATTCAAACCAAAGTTTTCTAGATAAGTTGGTTAAACATTTTGCTTTTCACCATAGATTATATCGATTCTACTATAATATGGACATAGATCTTCTAATTTAGCTTCTATGGTATTTATTCCATTCTCATGATCTTTTTCTGTTAATCCCCATCCTGACACTCAGTTAATCTTCAAGTATCAATATATGTCTTTTTGTAAGTTGTCCATCGGCCATTTGCAATTTTAGCATCCCAATCACTGTCTTTGCAATGCTTGTTTACAAATAAAGCCATTTGTGCATATCCGGCATTTTTTGTTATAGGTTTACCACTTATAGGAAGACCAGTCACTGCTTTTCCATCAATAATATTCTGATTTTCTGGATTTTCAATAAACATCACCATCGCAAGTTTTTGATCTTTAGTAGTTTGCTTGAAAGTTCTCTTTGGA
>CAJVPU010002305.1:0-10872 GCA_910591775.1 Dentiscutata heterogama | reverse complement strand
AAAATTTTTGAGAACGTTAAGGACTAGTAAAATGTTCTCAGTGAGAACATAAAATCAAAATTGAATTTTACACACTGATTATTCATCTCTTTAATATTATTCATATTTTTTTAGATAATATATCTCATTTCATTCCTTTAACTCCAAATCCACGTTTAGCAGCTAATTTTCCATTAGCGTTCTCATAACTGTTAATTTATATTTTAATTTGTTGTTTTTTATTAATACGAGTTTATTTTATAACAATACAATATAAATTCAAATTTTTAAAATTTATAATTTATGCAAATATGTTTTTTTTTTACAGATAAATTCAATTATACAAGACAAAAAGCGATTACCACAAAACATTAAAATTGGTTGTTACATATATTTTTATAAAAAGGTTCTGATCGAGCTTTTGCTATAATCGAGACCTAAAGTATTTAAAGTAACATTTCTGCAAAGTATTTTTTCTATCTCTTTTATCCCTTCAGAATCAAAATGATTATTATAAAGAAGCAATGAGATCAGGTTAGTGTTTTTGCAAAGAGCTTCTGCCAATAACTTGCCTTCTTCATTACCAAGTTTATTTCTACTCAGGGATAGGTTAGTTAAAGTAATGTTATTACAAAGAGCTTCTGCAATTATTTTTATCCCTTCAAAACCGATCTCATTACTTCCAATATCTAGCGATGTTAAAACAGTATTTTTATAAAGTGCCTCTACTATCGCTTTTATTCCCTCAAAACCGAGATTATTATTATAAAGATCCAAGGAAATTAGAGAAGTATTTCTACATAGAGCTTCTGCTATTGCTTTGCCTCCTTTAATTCCAAGATTATTACCAGCAAGGTTTAAAGTAGTTAGAGTGATATTTTTATAAAGAGCATCCACAAGTGCTTTTCCGCCTTCAAAAGTAAATTCATTATAACTAAAATCTATAGAGGTCAGTGTAATATTCTTGTAAAGAACTTTTGCAAATTCTTTTATTCCTTCGTCGCCAAGTTCGTTAAGGGAAAGATCTAGTGCAGATAGAGTTGTATTCTCATAAAAAGCTTCCGATAATACTTTAGCCCTCTGAGAACCAAACCCACACTCATAAAGTTTTAACGATCTTAGGCAACTATTTTTACGAAGAATATCTGCTAGTGCTCTTATTTCATCAAAGCTAAATATGATTTCAGAAAGTTCTAATGAAGAAATGGTAGTGTTTTTATAAAGAGTCTCTAATAGTACCTTTACTACTTTGTTATTATTGATTTTATATATACTTGCATGCTTAATTTTTTCACTTGTTCGTAATAACATTGTAATTAAAGAATTTTTGACTATTTGAACCTCTTTCTCAAGTTCTAAATATTTATAAATATATTCATTAATGCTACAGGGTTCATGTCCCTCGCAAAGCCAGTTTACGATTCCTTTTTCTAAATCAAAACAGTTAATCGACGTAGTATAAGATGTATATTCAAATAATAGTTTCTGTCCAATTGGAATTGATATATTTAATGGGACTAATGATGCTTTTTCTTCAACATTCATTGCTAAAAAGTATATTCTCATAAGTTTTCTATCTTTACAATGAGATAGCGATTCGCTCCATAACATCGGAACCACATTTCTGCACCATTGGCGGTTTACAAGAAGGCATGAAAATAAATCCCCACAATCGTATCTAAGGTTGCTTAATATTTCAACAAGACATTCATTTGGTAATACTAACATTTTTTTTTAAAAAAATTTAAATTATTAGGCTAATATGTTCAAAGTAGATAATGCATTTACTATCCGGAGTAAGCGGAGCATATTTAATGCTTTTCTATATAACATTTTGTACGCACATATGTACGTTTTTAGTATTTGTGTAAGCATCTTGTGTGGAACGCAAGCCGGAATTATTTAACGCTTATTGCGCTCTTTATTTTTTTAGACATTTATTATGCTCTTTATTTTTAAACACTTATCCCGTTCTTATTTTTTTAATGCTTTTTAACACCTAGTGCATAATAATGATGACGTATGAAAAAGTAAAAAATATAAGAGGTGATAGATAATATCAATCTCGAATGAAAAGTTCATGCAAGTGATCGAAGCCATTTGTTATGTTCTTTTTACTTTGATCTACATGTTCAAAGGGTCCTCTGATTATAACATTACTGGCCTCTTGAATTTCTGGTCCGAAAAACGCCTTATCAAACTAGATCATTATTTGGTATAATAAACGATATGTTTTTCACCCGTCGATATGAACTTAGTTAATGTCTAAGTTAATAAAACTTTATAACCCTGAATTCTCACCTGCTATTTAAATAGTGCAGTACTTTTCTAGTCACCTTATTAGAGTTTACAAATAAAGGACAAAAGCATAAACGATTTCAAATTAACATTCTGGCTTACTTTAAAAAAAAGCGTACCTTTGATAAGCCTAATAATTATCCGTTTAAGTCATGGTGGTGTTTAAAATTGTGGAAAACATGTTTATAGAATAATAACGTCCCGGTAGAACCCACGGGGACTTACCCACATTCTTGTTACATAAATGAATCATGTCGTTTTTGCTATGATATGATTATCCGAACAAACATGCAGTGTTTAAAATTCAGAACGAAACTTGCACAGTTACAAGTAAAAAAAATTTTTTACTTGGTATTTGTAAGTAAAAAAAATTTTTCTTAGGTCAGTATCGCCAGGGTAAGTGTCCAGGATTTATAATATCCGCATAATTCACCTTATACATGGCACATAAAATATGCGATTTTGCATTACACGAATGCATTATCATAGTATAAATTTAATCAACACAGGTTGTAATAATAGTTTTAGACAAATAAAGTAAACCAATTTATTTGAATAGATATATGAAAATACAAAATAAATATACAAAAATACAAAATAAATACATGAAAATACAGAATAGATATATAAATATATAGAATAGATACGTGAAATAAAGAATAAACCAATTTTTGTTAAATTTATCCCTTCAAATTTAAAGCTAATAGTTATCTTCAATTTCTGCTTCTTCCTTAGAATTAAGATTATTGTCGCGGATTTTAGTTTTTAATTTGATATTGTTTTTTTAAGGGCTTTGCAAGAGCTTTGACTTCTTTAATGTCTAATTTTCATATTTGACTTTTTGTATATCGTTAACCTTGGGTTCTTCAAGATTTTTTTGATTTGTTCGCAGGAACATCATTGTCAAAGCGACAATGGTTGGAGATGCGTCGTTCAAATTTTTTTCGAGCAAAAAATTTTTGACGCCTTGTTCCAGGTCGTCGATAGAAATTTTTGTCGAAAACATTGGCATGCATAATCTTGTAGGCTAAGCTAAGAGCCAGGAATAATTTTATTGAAGATTAGTATGAAATATAAAAAAATTTTGGGTTAGAATTTGGTGTTCTTAGTATTTATGTAAACGCCTTTTATGGTGGCTTGTGTGTCGATCCCTCCTTTTTTGGCTGGTGTAGTTTCACATGATTGGTATTTGTTGTAGCGCCCAGAATTGGGAAAGCGATAAGTGAGCGCGAGAGGTTTAGCTTTGGGAACTACATAGGTTATGCAGGATAGTGTTTTATGAAGGGTTTCGGGTTTAATGATAGTTGGTCATTAAGGTATTAGAACGATCGGGATTATTCTGTTAACCACTTGTTGTTCGCTACCTTCATTCTACCTTTCGTTATCTCCTACGTACGTACTTATTATCTATTCTCACTTTATTAATAGCTACTTTTACGTATATATTACAGTATTCCTATTCTACATCCGATTTAATTAAAATACATTATTAATAATTTATGATCAAATTATTACGAAAAAGTGTAATCATGAAATATCCCATTCTACACCCGATTTGGTTATAATACATTATTAATCATAATGTAGTAACAAATTATTACGATAAAATTGTATCATGGAATATTCCCATCGCATGATTATTATGCAATGATTAGGTATTAAAGTTGTGCCTCAGACTAACGCTTGCCTCAGATCACAGCTGACGTACCTCAGGTGTAGATTGTTAGATGAGGTGCGTAACTATCGATCGGTCATTACGCACAGAAAAAAAAATATATGTATAGAATAAAAGTATTATTGAACGTGCTGAAAAGACTTAAACAGGAAGAGTATGCAGCGAAAATTTAGGCAAAAAAAAAAAAAAACTGTACGTATCGAAAAAAAAAAAGTACATATTAACCGGATGGAAATCGAATGTGCCACGTAAAGAAATTTAAAGAAAGATTGAGGTGCTGAAGAGGCTTAATGTTAAACAATGCTACTGAAAGTAAGACGACACCAAAATGATTCAAAGATATAGAATGTTACTGGAGTTAATAAAGACGCCAAAGTGATTTAAAGTAAAGGATGCTACCGATAAGAAAAACGCCGAAGAGATTCAAGAAAGCAAGAATAAAAAAAAAAGCGCCCAAAAGTCTTTTATTCAATTTATTTTACTCTTACTTTCGTCAGATTGCAGTTTAGATGATAGATCAATAGTTTACGCACCTCAACTGACGATTTGAATCGGAGGTGCGTCAGCTATTATCTGAGGCAAGCGTTAATCTGAGGCACAACGTTAACAAAAATTCACACAACACTGGTTTTCGAATTACAACGTACGCATATGAATATTCAAATAATAATGGCATTTAATTCTAAAAGCAATGTTCAGTTTGGTTTGCTCCGTTATATTGGCATAATGATGCTATACCATTCGCGGTTTACAAAAAGGCACGAAAAATAAGATTTCATAATCACCTTTGCGTTTAACGATTTTTGAAAATCTTTCTACTGGTAACGACATCATTTTAAACAATGCAGTGAGAAATTAATCATTATTATCATCGTGATCACGGAATTTTTCATAATATGCACAAATATTAGTATTATGATAGCAGTCACACGATTTGTCACATCCAAAATTTTATCATATGATCTTCATAAATGAAGAATTTACATTTTTAAAAATTTCACCTGATACCCAAGTTTTAACATACAATTTTTACTAATCAGAAGATATAAAAAATAAAAAAAATAAGCTTTTCCTTGTAAAGTAATATAGCTTCGAAAGTATGCAATTATTTTGCTTTCTTTCGCTTGATTCTTCTCCAGTTTGCAAGTACCTGGCATAAAAAATAGATCGTTAGATGCGCTGAAGTGAGAGCTTTCACCAAAATGCATCTGCAAGAGGCTGGTACATTATGAACATAATAAAGAAAATCAGGAAAAACTGTTTTATAGATATGTAGATTATATTAATTCAATGCTTTTCTTTATAGTTTTTCTTTTTTTTTCTTTTTTTAATAATTTAAATAATTTTTATTATTTATTTAATACAACAATTATTTAATTAAGGACTGGGATTTTTGTTTCCTTAGTCTTACATATTGATTATTCCATCGATCCCAAATTCGCTTTAAATTCCAATAATCAGTATGATTTTTTAACTCTTCAGTAAGTTCTTTAACAATATGAGGAGGTAATACAGTAGAGCTTTCATATTCTTCAAGCTTTGCAAGAATTTGCTCTTCGATAGGTGTGGGTATATATGCTGGAGGTTGCTTTCTTTGTTGTAGTAATCCTGAAGATAATGATTCTGATTGTAAGTCTTGATCAACATTCTCAACTTCCATATTGTTATTTAATTCTGAAGATTGTAAGTCTTGGTTGACATTCTCAATTTCCATATCGTACAATTCTGAAACTTGAGATTCTTCTGTTACTGTTTGTTTTTTTGTTCTTACACTCTTTTTATTTTTTATTGCTTTCATAGATATTAGAATCTGTTTGCCTAATTTTATTTTTGCTTGTGCAGAAATATTTTGCACAATATTATTTATCTTTTGGATTTCTAATTCGTAGCAAGTAAACATTCATCAGTATCTATCTTCTGTAAGTTGTGTAGTTTCTTCAAATAATGTACAAGTTTCTGGCTTTTTGTCACCAAATTCTAACATTAGTTCATCACTTAGATTCCAAGTGGCTTCTTGATGATTTTTGATAGATCATGGGCTTCTGCTTATTAAATAATCATTAGTAAATACTAAAATTACAAAATCAAGTTGTTCAAATTCTGCTTGTGCCAATTCGACATTCAGGTTTAGATTTTCTAAATTTGAAGCATAACCAGTTATATTTTCTTTTAGAAACTTTACTCTATATGTTTCTAAACTCTTATCAATAGCAAAATAATGCCCTTTTTGAGTCAAATTAACTGAAGGCACCATCCAAAGATTTTGAAGAAGCTGTGAATTATTTCGAATATCTGATATAAATTGTGCTACAGACTCTGCATATCAATATCTACTTGTAATGTGAAATAAAGATGTAAATGCTATCAAACTATGTATCTGTAAATCAAAGTTTACTATTCAAATACCAAGCTTGTGCAATTTTAAATATCCTGCCCACTGATTAAAATTATACCACACTTTTAATATTTTGTTATTTGTTTTAGAAATATCACTAATAGAGATATATTTTTTTTAGCATAGCAATGAATTACAATTCCTATGGCCATTCAAAGAAGTTCAAGTATGTGAAATGTTGCTGATAGTTATCAACTTTCTTGAGTTTATCAAGAAACTTAACACCAAGCTGAGCAGCAAGTCCAAAAAGCCCATAACCTGAAAAAGCAGCGAGTAATATACTATATATTGCTTTGCTTGTATACTATTGATCTAGAATACAATGCATAGTTTGGTCTTTATTTTTGTAGTCTTTTATGTGGCAATATATTTTCTCATCATATACTAAATTTAACACGCTATCTTCTGTATAGCTGAAATCTTCTAGAAACATATTGACAACATTGTGAACATACTCATTTTTGCTTAGAGCTTTTCCTGGTTTAAGAATTACAATATTTGGGGGATCGATAAACATCGTTGAATCAATATTTTTTCTAATAGCTTCATCAATATGTTCAATACTAAAAGTTAGCCTTTGATTAACTAATTGTTCAAAGACTAAATATACTTTTATTTGCCATTGTTTTGTAATAGGACTTATATCAAAAAAAGGGTAGTTTTTCATTGAATCAGTATTCAAGTTGGCAAGCTTTGGACATTGGAATTGAAAGACCATTCTTATTGTTGCATGTGCAGTTTTGTGAACTTCTTCAAAAATATTACTATATTAGAAGGTTGCATCTTTCATATCGATGTTATCTATAGCAGTAATATTTAAAACATTTGGATTTTTATTAAGTCTTGACCGAGGATTTGTGGCAGACATTCTTTTTTTTTAGTTGCGAACTTCATGATCTTTTACATATGCCACTACCAAACTGTATAAAGAATTTTGTACAAAACTCTTATCATTTTTAGTCATTAGCAAAGAGAAAAGAGAATATGCATAAACCATATTTTTCAGCAGGGAAAAGCGATAGTAAGTATAACAGAAGAGAAAAAAAAAGAAAGTAGTTTAAATTTTCTTCTTTCTAACTGTAGAGGAGGCATATTTCTCTCTTTTCTTTTTCTAGCCAATACTTGTAATTTTTTTTCTTTTATAGTTAAGATTAAACTATAAAAAAAATTGACAAGAGAAGATAGCATGGCTAGATAGTATTCGTCCATAGATTCGGACTCTTCGAGAGATGATAACTTTTTTTTAAGTTCAGATCGCTCCTCTTATATGGAAGAAGCAAGTATACTTTCAAGGGTTAGGTATGTAGAGATTTTTAATAATGGCTTTTGTTCTTTATCAACTTTAACTTTTTTAATAAAAAATGCTGTTTTTATTAAAAAACAACTTGGAATCAAGGATTTATCATCTGAATCTTGTACATCAGGTTTATTTGTTGTTATATTATTAAAAAGTTTGATTAGTTCTTTTAGTAGATTTTCCTTTATAGAATTATCTTCAGATTTGGCATTTTGTTCAATCTAGTTAGAAAAAACTTTAAAGCTGACATGGTATCTGTCTTGTGCTATCCTTTTTCTATACAAGAAGATAGACTAAATCTTTTTTTTGGTCAAATTAGAAAGTGACCACTATTTTTTACAAAGCAGTCAGAGCAAATGAAGTGAGTTTTATTATCATTAGGCAATTTTTCTAATTTTTCTGATAACTCTTCATATTTGGTCATCACTGGACACTGAAACAATTCAAGATATGGGTCTTGAATTGTGTGTCTACATACTTTCCAAGTATGTTTGTTACATGTTTTGCCTCTTGTAAAAAAATATTTATTTTTATTACAAAATAGATAGTGACATAGGTTTATTACACTTTCGTTGGTGTTCAGATCTTTTGAACTAAATTCATATACAGTTTTTTGATTATAATTTAGGTGATATAAGTAAATTTTGAATACTGAAATGTTATCTCCAACTTCTTGCACAACTTAAGAATCAATTTTTCATGAACCAGATAGTTGCCTTAAAGAATGATCTGCCAGTTTGGTGCATCTTTGAATTACATTGTCATTATTATTATTATTAACAATAACACAACATATTACTTAAAAATTGCAATACATGGGTAGAGAAATTGGTTTTTTAAGTTCTTCAGATTCTTCAGATATTTCTGTTCTATCATCTCTCTGAAGAAATTCATCATCATTTTCAAACAGTTCATTATCAGATTCATCAATTGATTGAGACATAATTTCTCTTAATTTTTTTAATGAATGCTGATCAAATATAATATCTCATTATTTGTTGCTTTATCTTCAATATTTGTACAGAATTCTTGACTAAACTCTTCATAGTCAGATGAATTTTCATACAAGAATTCTTTAATAGCTTATTTTTGTTTTATTTTAATTTTTTTGTAAGAACTGAATATAATACTACTAATTTTTTTAAGTGCAATTTTTTTATAGATTAGAAACTATACATGATAGATATTTATAATAGTTTTTTTTTTAGATTTATCATCAGTTCTACAAATAGCTTTTGTTATAGTAAAGCTATTGGGCTGTAAATTTTTTTTCACTATATCGAGAGGCTTTTTACAGAATAATCTTTACTATAATAGGTAATTCTCTATAATAAAAGCTCGAGTGGCATGTATTAGTCGATCGGTTAATACTTTTCAAAAATTATAAGCATTTATATACCGATTTTTTTTGTATTTATTTGAGCATTAAAAAATAAAATAAAAAAAGTTTATACTGATAATATACTTCAGTTGATTCACAATAATTTTTATTTAAAAATTAAATCTATATTATATTATACATATACAGGATATATATATTTTCAAAATTTACAATTCTTATTAACATAAATTAATTTCAATAATAAAATCTCCATAATGCACTCTTTACAAGTGCATATTTTTAAATGCATACTTAAGTTCTGGCCCAAATACTATATATATATATGACTTCTATAAATGCATTTTTTCTTATTGATCTCCAAGTGCATGTTGTTAACGCTTGGTCCTAATTATAGAGGTTTTACTGTACAGAATTAAGACTACATTATATACACTACATAGTATTTTCTAAGAGTTAAAAAAAAAAAAAAAGCAACTACGATTCTAAATAGAACTCTTGTTAAAACAATATAATCTAAGCGTGAAGTGCATACCTTCTTACATGTTAGAGTTTTCATTTTAGCACCTTCAAAAATTTATATTTTTAGATAGATATGTCAAAAAGTTTCAAAGATTCTAATGCATAAGGTACTATAAAAAGTAAAACAAAAGGCTGTTTTTGACAGCGTGATTCTTCTCAGGTTTATTGTTTTTATTAGTTTAAACTAATAAGAAAGAAAGTATTTGTGTGGCTGAACTGTTGCACATAGTCCTATAAGTGCGATTTTCTTTTAGGGAACTCCTATAAATACTATTTGAAAAGGACCTACCATTGCAATTTACTATGAAAAATGAGATGATTATATGAATATCGATCACTCAATTTTCATAGTAAAAAATTTATCCCATGATCTGCATGACAAATTGTGTGACTGATAGCTTAATTGAAATATTCATCAATAAAATTCTATCTACCATATTCTATTATGAATAAGCACTGGGTTGAACATAATAGTGGGTGCTTATTCATGATAGGATCTGCACTATCTAAAATTTTATTAAAATCTTATCTTATGTGATATCAATTATGAGGATTTTTGCTATTTCCACCATGGTTATACAAGAGTTTCTATTTTAATAATTAGTCTTATTCTACACCTCTACATGTTGTTAATCTATGAAAAAAGAGGAGTTTTTTTGGTACAATATTAAAAGGCCTATTGTTATACAAAATTAACAAAACCTCTTTTTGCGCCTTTATATGTTGTTAATCTGTAAAATAAGGGGAGTTTTTTTTGGAGCAATATTAAAAAGGCCTATAGTTATACAAAATTTATAATTTTGGCCAAAATTATAAATTTTTTATACTAACTAGCCTAAATTAACATTAGGGTTAGAGTTAGTCTTTATTAGAGTTTTAGGTCTCTATTAAAGTTAGAGTAAGTGTTTTTATATTATTTGTTATATAGTAATAGTATAAATTTTGTGTAACAATAGACCTTTTTGATATTGTACCAAAAAACTTCTCTTTTTTCACAGATTAATAATATGTAGAAGTGCAGAATAAGTTTTTATTAATTTTGTATAACAATGGGTCTTTTTAATATTGTACCAAAAAAAACTCCTTTTTTTTCATAGATTAACAACATGTAGAATATAGAATAAGACTAATTTTTAAAAATAAAAACTCCTGTATAACTATAGTAGAAATAGCAAAAATTCATAGTAGAAATAGCAATTTCCTAAATATATTAATTAATAGTAAGATTTTTGTTAATTTTCTACTCAGATTTTTGCCATTTATAATATTTTTTTTTTTTTTTTTTTGGTATTAAGGTGAGGCCTTGCTCATATCTTTATTGGATAATTTGTACAAGTAATTACATAGATATATATAACAACTAACTT
>CAJVPU010002304.1:0-10873 GCA_910591775.1 Dentiscutata heterogama | reverse complement strand
ATATAAAATTAGGTGAGTCAACTCGTTTGATTTATAAGTAACAACATTCTAAGCCCTTATATGTGGACATGTCCTATGACTGATATATTATAATATAATTATATTTTATAATATATATTATATATTATAATATTTATATATATTAGTAAGGGTGTGGCAACTTAGTAAAGTAGTAGAGTTGTCGCACTTCAGACAGCAGGTCTAGAGTTCAAATCTCATAGACAATATTTTTGAAAAATAGTACTATAATATAGTTAATAGCTATAACAATTGGTTAGATTCTAATCTGTAATCTTGATTATACCATCTAGAATAGGAGCTCTGGTGTAATAAATCCAAGGAACTGGAATAACTAAAAACCTATTTAGTAAGTCCCAAGTTGGGAAGTAGCAGTGATTTTTAATAGTGCTACAAGAAAACTGAATTTGGAACTAGAGACTAAGACTGGAAAACCAAGTGACTAGCTTCTTAAGTAGAAAAATATACTAGCCAAACTGCCAGCTCACCAACCTGAGGAAAAGGACTTGTACTTCAGAAATATATACCAAGAGAAGGGCAATTATAAGATATCTAAAGCCTAGGCAGACTAACTCTTCCGGGTTGCTAGCTAGAAGCAAGAGAGGGACCAGTAAGAAATCTAGAAAAGAAGGAGGTTAGAACGTGGATACTGAGTTGTTGTGAACCTTGCAAAAACAAGGAGTATGTAATTAGAAACTAATTAAAAGGTTGTGGTTTAAGATATGGATCAGGTTATAGCAGTATCTGAAAAGATAGCTTAAGATACGAACCTAGTGGTAGCAGCACAACAGGTACTAGTTAGAGAAAGTTACCAAACATGCAGATGAGCATATGTATAAAATATGTACTATTCTGTTAGATTTACTACAAAGATAAATACTTTTCTGAGAAACTAGGCTAATTGAAGGCTAAAGTCTTAGGGTTTTTAATGGTAAATTATCCTGAAAAGATAAAAGTATAATATACTATCAAAAAAATGAAAAACTAATATAAAGAAAAAACTAATACAAAAAAGAAAAAACAAAAGAAAAGAAGACAGATACTAACAAGAGAAAAAAAGAAAAAAGAAAAATAACAAAAGAAAAAAAATATTAAAACTAACAGAAAGATGTTTAAAAATTATATAATACTCTTCAGTTTAGCTTTACTCTAAACTAAGTTTGTATTATATATAAAGTTACATTTGGGTAGAGTTAGCTCTGCAAGAATTTTCTAAAATAATTTCTAATCAATCAATGCCAGTCCTTGTCTTATACATAAGCAGCCGTGTGATTTTTCATGACTTCTATTTCCAATTTGGATTGGTAAACAATGCAGATCTTTTGGAGGAAGTATACTGATTTTTCTACTTTTTGCTTGCCAAAAATATTTTCTAAAAAATTCCAAGAGAAGCAAGAAGTTGTCAAAGTCATGATCTTTAAAATTTTTTAATAAATGTGTTAAGAGGCTTATTTGTTGTTTTCTTATTATTGCCTAGAGATACTTCATTGACAAAAACTGCTTTGTGTTTTTACCAAAATTTCTTATATAAAGGCCTACTCTTTGCTAATTTTTTGTATAAATATGCTTTTGGCTTGCATGCCAAATATATAAAGAAGTCCCCCCTAGATCTGTAGAGTTGACCTTTATAAAAACTGATCTCTAGCTACATAACTCTGCTTGTCTCTAACAACTTTTTACCTTTTGTTAGTCAGAAAATTTTGGTGCAAGTGATTGTTAAGAAGAGTTGTAGTTTTTAATATTTAGTTATAAGCAATATAGAATTATTATAAGATTATAATATATAAATATAACTATTTAAACTAATTTAAACAAATTTATAAATAGTTAAAGTTAAGATGAGAATTATAGTTTAAACTAGAGTTAGATTAAAGTTAGAGTAGAGTTTTTTTATATTATAATCTTATAATATTTCTATATTGCCTAGTAATACTAAAAAAAATCTATTATATTTATTAAAATTTTAATAGTTTTGCATATATTTTAAAAGCTTCATTATTAGAATATTTTGTAGAAATAAAATTTGCAAATATATAGTCACACCTCCCTAAATGCACACCCTCTAAGTGCAAGTACTATGTAAAACCTCTCTAAATGCATGATCTAGGTTGGCACCAACTTATAAGAGTCCTATATATTTTACTCTCTATAAATGCAAACACCTTCTAAATGCAAAATTTTAATTTTATTCACTATGGTTCTGATAGGACATACTTAGAGGAGTGTAACTGTAGTTAAACAAATAGATTTTTTTTTTTTGCTTTCTTCAAAATAATGTAGATCTAATATATATAATGATTATTATAAAATAGTAAATATAATTTCAATATGCTTTGTTGAATTTTAGTAGAATAGCTATATTCAATTTTTTGAACTTCTAATAAAATAGTATTAAATTGAGAATAAATTGTTGAAATTGTAGAATTATTAGTTTCAATTATTTTTAAAATAGTAATAATTAGTTTAAAAATTTTTTTAATTATATTAAGCTTACTTTAAAACTTATCAGATTGTAGCTGAGTTTTAATTTCTAAATTTAAGGTTGCTATATTTGAATTAAAAAGCATTTGCTAAATTGCTATTTATAATTTTATAAGAGATTTAATACAATTTAAATATGTGTCTTATTTTATAAATACTAGAAGAATAAGTATAATTTTCTTATTATAATTATCTTTTTAAATATATTATAATTTAGCTATAGCTATATTATGATTTTTAAAATATTTAATAATTGCTTTTAAATTTTCTATAGCTAATTTAATTTTATTATTTTGTATAATATTACTAACTAGAATATTAATTATATATAAAGAGCATTCAAGACAAAATATATATAGAAATTTACTTTTAATTATTTTTTATAATATTTTTATCGAACTCTTCCCTGCAGATCCTCATACCAAAATTGAGCTAAAAACAAATAGTCAAAAAACAGTAAAATACACTATCTAACAGTACTTCAAAACTAAGAAAAAAGACATATCAAGAAAAATCAACTAAAGTTTACTAGTACTTCTAGTTTTTCTATCAACTTGTTAAAGACATATAGCTAGAAAACTGCTTTTCAGAAAAAATTTCTTTCTACAAAATTAATTTTCAGGAAATTAGCTTTGACCCTGTAACATAGATCACTAAAAACAACAAACAATCACGTGATGTGTCTATAATTAAAATAAACAAACAAACAGCAACACAATTACAAGTCACGTGCAAATAAGAATATCACTACTTATAGAATATAGAAACTTCTTCTTCAAATCAAAAGAGGAGAAACTTGCACTCTATAGTAAACAAGAGCCAACAACATTAAAACAAGACAAATTTGTCACAGAGTACCTTGGAGCGAATGATGTTTGCCTTATTGCAATTATTCGCATAGTTATCAAAAGATATAAATAGGCAGAGAGTAAAAAGTTTAAGCACGAATCTATCACAGATGAGAAGAAAACCTTGCTAGAAAATATGGTTACTGCAAATGATACTCAAGAAGAATCTGACAGAAATAGCTCTATTCTAATGGATATTATTCCTGTTAAGGCAATTATCCTATTAAGCAACTATGGAAAAAATATACCAATTGACACCAAAAATTCTGCTTATAAAAGATGTCTAACTAAACATGAAGAAACAAATATGTCAACTAACAAGGAGCTTAAGACTAGTCAAAGTATACTAATACAAAATGAAGTCAGCACACTAGATTATGAAGTGGTTAAACTCCTCTCAACAAACAATCACAGCAGTTCAAAGAGCAAAAACAAAAAAAAAAGTTAAAAAACACAATGATATATTTAACTCAGCATGGACACCCAAGGGAAATTTTACCTTAAAGGAATACATAAATGAATCTTCCTATTTTTTTATACTCTGGGATCTCTCAAGGGATACAAGCATAGCAGAAATAAAAAAATTTCTTAAGTATTTTGGTACAACATCTATTCTTGCTTGGCAATATAACTTCGCAAGCAAGGTGGCTTTTATTAAAATTACAATATTCGCTGAAAAACAAGAAATCTCATTAAGAGAAAATTGGTTAGTACATCTGGACCAAGGCAAGACATATAGAGTTACACTAAACAAATTTGATATCAGACTCCTTGAAAAGCAAAACAAATACAAAACTATTATATATAATGTATCATCAACAGCCTATGATAACCTTTTACTCTGTCAGCTAAAAAAGTACAAAGTACAAGCAGTATATACACTAAATAACTAAAATGGCAACCAAAGCAGAAGAGCACAATTGTAATTTAAGTCTGAGCAGGATCTGTTACAAGTTCAGAAGTTGACATTATACTACTTTAATACAAAATTAGAATAGAGATCGCATAGTAGAGAAGCAGAAAACAGTAGCTGCATAAGTATACAATATCTGCATAATACTAAAAAAAGATCTCAAATAAACTTAAGTAGACTTATTCGACAGAATAATTCAGAAAGCAAAAAGGCTAAAGAAACCTTTGAGCAGGATATCAATATGCACAGAGATCTGAGACCAAGATTGATTGAGGAAAATCTAGCTCTAAACAAAGAAAACTTAGATCTTCAATCCAGGAGTTTGGTAAAGCTGTTTGAAGAGAGTATGAATAACCTGAAATGCAAGTTTACAGAAAAGAATATTCAATCTATTAATAAGCAACAGAAGAGCAAAAGACCAAATATTGACCAAGAACCAAAAAGATTTGTAGAAGAAAGTGTAAAAAAAAATTAGACCAAGTTGATTTATTGCAGAAAATTCTTAAAAGACTAGAATTGCTTGAAGAATGTCAAAATGATAACAAGGGCTCTATGCACTCCTGAGAGACACCACAGGCACCAAACCAATTATAGGTACCCCAAATAGTAGCCAGGTTCGGACATAGCTAGTTCCAACACGAATATCAAAACTGGCGAAGCAAATCAACATAGCAACACACAACATTAATAGGCTTAAGGTGCATAATCAAAGAATAGAACTTTTGTTAAAATAGGCAAAGGAAAAAGAGTACAATTTAATTGGAGTCACAAAGACAAATCTGCAAGAGCATGAAGCAGGATTTGTGTTAAAGAATAATAGTAATTTCAAAAGAATATGGTTGATTAGCTTAAAATCTAAAAAGAAAGGCTTTGGTATTGGCTTCCTGGTTCAAAAGGATTTAGAAAAGCATATTGGCAAAATAGAGAAGCCGAACAAGTATATATTAATAGTACACTTTCATTTTAAGATCTACAAGTTAGTAGTAATTCTGGTTTATATTTCTCCAAATGATACAGAGATGATAAAAAAAATAGATACATTAGTTTGAGACAAAATAAGTAAAACACAAGATAGGGATCTTACAATTGTAATGGGAGACTTTAATTATATGATAGATCTAGTATTAGACAAGTCATTGCAAGCAGAGAGCTGCAGAAAACTAGCATTGTATAGATGGCTTAAAGAATATAATTCTGTTGATATATACGGATTGCTCAATCTTCACGAAAAGAAGTTTACATAGAGCAATAATATAGTTGTAACAAGAATAGATCAAATATGAGTATCCCAAGATATAGTCAAAATAATACAAAAAGCTAATATTGAGTGCATATTAGAGATTACAGGAAGTGATCATAACTTAGTATTTACAAAAATCAAATTGTATCTGCCAATCTATTTAAGTTACCACCTAATCAGAAATATTCCAAGCATGAAGCAAAGAGTGTGAAAGCTAGATTTAGCACAAAAGAAAATTAGAACAATTACTAAACAAGTCTTTGGGATAGGCTAAACATTAAACAACTAAAAGTTCTCAAACAAGAAACATTACCTTTAAACTTATCAACACTAGAAAAATTAGAAGCAGATCTTGATGAATTGTAAGAGTCCCTAGAGAGCACAATTTTACTAGCAGGTCAACACAATCTACCAAACAAGATAGTAGATTTTAGAAAAAGAGTAAATCGCAAAACCAAAGAAAGCAGATTTATAAAGGCAGCTTACTTGCTAGGCAAGTTAATTAAAGAGACTAAAGTAGCAAACAGTATTGATTTACAGGAAAAAACTGCAAAGTGGAATAGAAAAATCAAGCAAATAAACTTATTAGCAAATAGCAATATCAAAAACACCAAAATATTAGAAGATAACACATGGCAAGCAGATGCACTTATATGGTGGAAAGGCAAGTCAATAGCAGGAGAAAAAAAAAGAAATACAAGCATATATTCAAAGAAGAGCAGAACAAATTATAAATGAGCAAATGAAAATGCTAACCAGCCTTCTGGAATGGCCATTTCACAAAGTAGTTTTGGATAGAGTACTAGTACAAAATCAAGACCAAAAAACATTATTAAATAATCCTGTAGAAGTTTTAGAAGAAGTGCAAGCCCACTTCTAAAAACAATTCATAAGCAAAAAAAATAGCCATATAGAGGCTAAGAAACTTTGGTCTGATGAGTACCAACCCAAAGGAAGAATCTAAGAGTTCTGGTTTGATCTGGTAATGCAACCAGTCACACTAG
The DNA here is from genome assembly GCA_910591775.1 of Dentiscutata heterogama. Lineage (NCBI taxonomy): Eukaryota > Fungi > Glomeromycota > Glomeromycetes > Diversisporales > Gigasporaceae > Dentiscutata > Dentiscutata heterogama. The sequence goes on along the minus strand of CAJVPU010002304.1, from coordinate 4,369 downwards.
AAGAGTGGCAAGCAATGTTAAGAGAAAGTAAAGCTAACTTAGCCCCAGGAATATCAACAATCTCGTACCCTGCATTAAAACAAGCAAATACAAAATCTTAACAAGTCTTTAAGAACTTTGCAGAACTATGTTTACGAGTCAGCAATATTCCAGTTAAATGAAAAATGACACAAATCTATCTATACCAAAAAGATAGGATTGGGAATTTAATCTAGATAGAGTTAGACCAATCGCATTAATAGAAGTATTTAGAAAATGTGTGACAAAGATATTAACAAAGAGACTAAGCAAAGTTATTAAAGAAAAAGATATTTTACATGGCCCCAACTTTGCAGAATTACCTGGCAACTCTACCGAAGAGCCAGCTTACATATTAAAGATGCTTATCAAGAAAGCAAAAGAAAACAAGCGAGAAATCTGGTTACTGTTTCAAGATATGAGAAAGGCATTCGATTCAATAAATCTAAGCATGTTAGAAAGAGCCTTAAAAAGAATTAAAGTTCCAAACAGATGCTGCAAATTCATTCTAAACCTGTTCACAAACAAGAAGCTAAAAATTATAACAGTATTTGAATTAATACAAGAAGTCTTGGCAGAAGAGGGTATTGATCAAGAAGAGGCTATTTTCCTCTACTGTGAGAATCTTCTATGATCCCCTGTTAGATCGAATACAAAAAAACAAAGAGTTCAGATACAAAGTTAAAACTCTAAAGCAATTCAAAGAGCTGCTAGGGACCAGAAAGCAAAAAGGTATAAGACAAGCAGTCCTTGTCTATACAAACAACATAATATGGATTGCTAGCTCCAAAAAACAACTTAAGCAAATAATCTAAATTGCAGAACAGTTCTTCCAATTAAATAGTATAGAAATCAATAGTAACAAGTTCAAGTTAATTGCACACAACTCAAAACTCCCAGTAAAAGAAAAACAAATAGAGTACGGTGGAGCCACAGTAGTAGCAGTTAAAAAGTTTAGCAAAATCTGCTTTCTAGGCACATTTCCTCCCACTACTAAAGAAATAAGCGAGATAAAAAAAAAAGTAAAGCAGATTGTGGGCTTGTTTGCATATAAATTAGAAAGAAAGAAAATCACAGCAAGTCAACTAGTATATATAAACAATTAAGTGCTAATTCCAAAGTTAGATTACATTCTACAAACAGTGGCTTTATCAGAAAAAGAATTATATTTAATTTATCAACCCTTTCTACATTTGATTAAAAGAAAGCTAGATATTGCCCAGACAGTGCCAAATAGCATATTAGTACATGGAGAAACACTAGATATTAAAATGCTCATAGTGATAGTTCTAGCAAAACAGGCCACATCTCTTTTCAAAAGACTAAATAGCTCTAGTACAATAGAGAGCCTAACCAAAGTGTGAATTAAGCAAGAGATTTTAAAAAACTGTATAATGCATAATATTTGACAAGAGAGAGCTAACAAAACATGCTTAACATACAAGAACAAATATTATATTAAACATAATTGAATAGTGTAAAGAAATAGATATAATATTTAGATCTGAAGAAGAGGGCTAGTTTATTCAAGAGTTAGAACTTACAATTACAAGTTTGCTAGATACTAAACAAAAAAGTAGAAGTAGAAGTGCATAGACAAAACTAGGTATATACTATATCAATCAGTTGCTCGATCCTAGTGGCAAGAACTTGTTAATGTGGCAACAAGTTAGTACAATTAGAGGTTTTAATAGTCATGGTAAGATTTCCTACTAGTATACGGACATCGAAGAAGCAGTTCTGAAAAAAGCAGAAGAATAAAAAGTTAAATCACAGTTCTGCTTACAGGAAACAAATAAAGAAGCTCTTGTTTTCAGACTGCTTAATATTCACCCAGACAAAAAAAAAAGAGATTGGGTCTTGTTCGAAAGGAAAAAGGATTAACTCTTATTTGGCCGAATACAAAAAAAAAATATAGCAAAATACTAGTTGAACATTGGGTAGAGTCAGGCCTAACCAAAAGTGGTACCTTGGTAAAGTACTACCAAGGATGTGAATATAACAAAAAGGGCAAAGAGAACAACTATATGCTAGAACTAAAGCAAGACAAGGTACTAGAAAGAGTAGAACACATATCAAAAATTAACAATAGTATATTTGTTAAAATTGCACCAGAAACTTACAGTTACTTTAAGAAAAAAAGTAACTCAGCAGAGAGCCAACTTATAAGTACAGAAGAGATAGAGGCAAAAAGCATTGAGTATATAAAGAATCTTAATCTCCCAGCAAATATTGCAGCTTTATTACTTGATGAAACAAGATCTAACCTTAAACACAAAAGAAGTAAAAATATATTCTATACAGACAGCTCGTGGTTATCAAATAAATATAATAAAAGAGAAGAAGATAGAATGTGTGTAAGCTGGATCCAGGTCTCCATAGATGAAAAAGAAGTAGTGTTTGAGAGCAAAGTAAGAGTAAGTGATTGGCCCTCATCTACAAGACCAAAACTATTAGCAATATTATATGCACTATTAATAGTACCGACAGACATACTAGTTAAGATTAAATCAGATAATGCAATAGCAATTTTGGCAGTAAAAAGTGCACTCAGAGAAAAAGAGTTCAGTAAAAGTTTAAAAAAGAAAAACAAAACACTGCTTAACAAAATTACAAAGTCAGTTCAATTTAAGTGAATCAAGCTAAAACTAGTGAAAGTAAAAGCACACTAGGTATAAGATGGAATAAAAAGGCAGATAGTATTGCAAAAAAGGGTGCCTTTCTCGATAAAACATGGGGATGGCCAAGTACACTCTGGCCATGGTAGAACTTTGATATAGCCTAGTCAAACAAGAACATCGAACACCCACTATGTAGCTTTATACTCAGAGTTAAAAAGAGACTTGTAGAAAGTAAATGGTACTTGTCAAAAAATCTTGAACTATTATAACAAATAGAAGCAGAAAATAATACAATGTGGTTCTTGTGCTGGAAAAGGCAATTAGAGCAAAGATGCAAGTTACTAATAAGCAGTAATAAACTAGTTATTCAATTAAAAGGTCTTTTCTGAGTACTTTTCACACTGAGTATACTTCATCAGTACAAACTAGATATATATGTCTCAGCAAACTGTATATTGTGCAAAGAAGATAAGATTGAAGATATAAATCATCTCTTTGAATGTAAAAGTTTAGCAAAGATTTGGGCAAAAATTGAAAAGCAGGTATTAGCAATAGCCTAAACTATACTTAAAGAAGATACAAAATTCGAATATACACTTTTAGATCTTAAAGAAGTTGTATATAGCAATACACACCAAGCAAAACAAAATGCAAGAAAAAGATTTACTCTAGGCTTGGTTCAGCAGGCAGACTTTCTTTGTTTATGCAAAATGAATAGGAAGCATAGTTCAAGTAGACAATGCTTCGAAGCACTGGCCTATACCATACAGGAGTGCTTTTACAGAGTAATATGGAGAGAAAGATGTGAAAGGTTCGCAGCATGGAAAAAAAGTAAAGGAATAAATAGAGTAGTCAAGCTAGAGAAGCGAGACAGAAAAGCCTCGAATGCATCAAAGAGAGATCTAAGAACAAAAGCTTTGGGAGAAGTATACTTATTAAGCTCAAATTTATGTACTGAAGACAAGGCAAACGAACACCTCTCAAACAAAAAGTACAAGATTATGGAAATTCTCCTAGTTAATGAAAAGGAAGAAGGAAAAAGTCCTGGCTGTCAAAAGTTAAAGAGTGGGTGAAGAAAGTTTATAAAATAGTGAAAGAAACAAAGTGGTAATCAAAATAAATATTACAGTATATAGAATTCAATTTATAGATAGCTGAGCACCTGGTTATAGCAGGCCTTTAAATATAGGTAGCACCATATGTGGGGTTATTTGGCTAACATCAGTATGATAACTATACTTGGGTACTTCAAAAGCAGCCAGATACTAGTCTAATAGGTAGTTAGATAGTTTATTGTATAAATAATAAATATCTAATAAATTAGTATGTGGTTATCAAAGAAAAAAAAAAAATAATAATACTTTTATATTTGAAATAGTATTAGTAATAATTGAAGAAAATTTCTGAATATCTAATCCTTTTATCTTAAAAATAATTTGTATTGCAATCCATTTTGCTATATGATAAGCTTTTTCAGATCATAAAACTATAGTTTTGGTATACAAACTATAAAATTTTAAATAGCTTTATAATTATTATTAGACTATTAATCTGAAACCAAGATTGGTAATAGATATACTCTATTAAGAAAATTACTAATTAGTGCTTGGCACAATCAAACAAAAATTTGACAGTCAAATACTTGTTAATATTTGGGGTTGAGTCAATAGAAACCAAGCAAATATTTTTTAATTAGTTTTTTTAAAATTTTAAACAAGAATAACTTAACA
>CAJVPU010002303.1:0-10879 GCA_910591775.1 Dentiscutata heterogama | reverse complement strand
ATTTTTTAAAATTAAAAAAAGTTTTACTAAGTAAAGATTTCTTCTAGCTTTAAAAAAACTTGTAAAGAGGGTTTTTTGATTCTAATAATAGTTAAATCATCAAAATTGGCTTGGTAGATCTCAAGATACTTAGAGTCAAAGAAGAGAATATAAAGATCTACAAATTTACTATTAAATGAAATATAATACTTAAGGAGGTAATAGATACTTTTGATAGTCTACAAAAAGGTCAAATTTAAAAGTGATAGTCAAAATTGAGAACCAAACAACAACAAGATTCTTAATTGAGAAGATTCACTAATCTGACTACCAATTGGAGAGAAAGCTAGCACATTAATCTAGTTAGCCAGCATGAGAAACTGAGGTAGATATTCACCATGACTAGGATTTGAAAGTTAGATTCCACCTGATAACAAGTCTAGGTGATTCCTGAAGACTGGCTGGACCCAATTAGAGGAAAAGAATATGTGCTATAAAACCATATACTATCATAAGATGGGGCACAAAGCACCTAGAGCCTAGCCAGGGTCAAATCTTCTGGGTTACAAGGTTGGGAGTAAGAAAGAGACCAATAAGGCAAAAATGAAAAAAAATCCCAAATGTGAGTATTGGAGTTGAAGTGAACCTTACAAGGGCATAGAAGTTCAATTAAGTTATACCAAACTGCAAGTGAGAGCTTCAGCAACTGTGATGACTAGGTTAGCTAGAAATGAAATATAGAAGACTCTGATAGGTTTACCTTAAGAATAGCCATGCATTCGCTTAATGAAGAAATGCAAGCCAGTAATTAGTTGGTGCAAACTCAGGATAAATCACAGAAGTCCTAAGGCCGGGTGTGCAATTTAGTAGAATGAGCCAGATGGTAGTTCCTGAGTTATTATGATATTATTATTACTGCTTTGGATTTGAACTCAATACAGAGTGTAAGCAGAAAGGAGTAATAATTTGACAGCTTGATAACAATAGAGTTTTAATATTTAAAAGAGATAAAACAAATTAATAAAACTTTGGAGCCTTAGTACATAATAGGCTAATAATTGCTATGCCTTATTGCAGTCTGTAAAAAAACAAGAAATACATATGTTTTAGCAGTGGCATATATTTGCAGCCTTATAATAAAAGACAAAAAAATAAAAAGATAAAATAATAAAAGAACCAATATTTTATTATTTATAAATAAACTTTTACAATAAGAAAAGTTTAAAATATAACCAAAAGAAGATGAAATGTAAAAGTTATTTTGCAAAAAGTGAGAGAGGAGGTCTATTTATAATGTTTTGAGGCTAATTTTTGTATAAGATTATGTGATACACAGATGACAATTCTTTGTAATATAATTAAAATTACATATTACACATTAGGAAATCAAAGAACAATTTGGAATATCTTCTATTTACAAAAAATTTACTATATTAAAAGCTAAAGGTCTATTAACAAAAGTTGTTCTACGGGTCAAATACTAGGGGTTTTATAAAATTACTTTTGAGATTGTCTTAATAAAATTTTGAGAAAATTGGTCCTAAAGTTACATAAATATATATACTATATAAAGTTAATAGTATAATATAGGTATTTTTGTAAAATATAAATATATAAAAGATAATAAAAATAATAATAAATAATATAATATAACAATAATAATAAGTTATAAAGAAAATAAAGAAAAAGAAAATAAATAGAAATCAACTATTTACAATATTTTAAAAATGGTTAGGATTAGAAAGTTTAAATGGATAACTTTTTAGTTAGGTTATAGATATGGTATTTAGTGTAGAATCTGTAGGCAGACTACTTAAATAAGCAATCAAAAGGTGCATGTGTAGCTAGTTGTATCTTTATTGTAACTGTAATAGTAAATAATTACTAATAAAGAGTCCCTATAGCCAAAGAGTTTATCTTAATACTGGAAAAAAAAAAATGAAATATAATATTTTGTGTAATAGTTAATTTGTAAATCTTTATATTCTCTTCTTTAACCCAAGTATCTTGAGATCCACCAAGCCAATTTTGATGATTTAACTTCCATTATAATCAGAAACCTTTACTTAGTAAAACTTTTTTTAATTTTAAAAGATTATTTTAGCTAATCATATTATTGTTTAGAATGAGTCAGTTATTTGACTTAAAGAATATAATAAAGAATTAATTAACTTTAGTAGAAGATTTTTTTTCAACTATTTAAAATTAAGAGTTAAAACTTTAAACTAAAGTTTATTAAATTCTAAAGTATATATATTTAAAGTTTAAAGAATAGTTTATATATACATTTTAGAATAAATTTAATTTAAATAATTTTTTTATATAAATTTATATATAAAATTTGATGAGTCAACTTATTTGATTTATAAGTAAAAACATTTTAAGCCCTTGTAAGTGGATATGTTCTGTGATTGTTAATTACTATTTCTTGCTTAATTAACAAATTACAGTCTAGGAATATACTAAATTTGAATGACAGGTTCTAGAAAGATTTGCAAACAAATTTGATTAGCTGTTATGCTTTATATTTAATCTTATATTTAGACAAGAGTTTTTTATATCTTTTTATTACTACAATACTAAATGATATTCAAATAAATAAGAAAATTGATGAACTTCAACAATTCCAAATAATCCCACAAAGTAAGAGAAAGACCAAAAAACACATATTTTCTATTTTATATAAAGCTACCTCCTCTTTTAGATAACCTTTAATTTTTTTTATATATAGATCTGTTATTTTTAAAAGGACTCTCTCTTCTTAAAAAAACACATGTTTTCTGGCCCTCCTCTTAGCTATCTACAAAAAAGCAAATGAGATCATAAATTTATGATTACTTTTTCAAGCTATTAAGAAAAAAAAACCCCATATTTCTACTTGTATATTAAGTAGCTTTTATATTATAGAATTAAAAATAAAACCACCAAACTATATTTTTACAAGTCTTATTAAAAAATATGAAGAAATTAAATTAAGATCTTGCAGAATGAAAGAACTTTAAAAATAATGAGGTTTAACAGGTTCAAAGATCTCAAATATTTTCAATATTATAAAATTATTTTCCTGAACTTACTAACCTTTTTACTCTTTGAAAGAGTATTTTATTTGTAAACTACATTATAATAAACTTTTTGGTTTTTTTTTTTTTCGGTATTAAGGTGACCTCCTTGGCCTAGGGACTTTTTATTAGTAATTATTAGTTATTACAGTTACAATGAAGATACAACTAGCCACACGTGCACCTTTTGGGTGCCTATTTAAGTAGTCCGCCAGCAGGTTCTACACTAGATGTCGTACCTATAACCCAACTAGGAAGTTACCTTTTTAAACCTTCTGATTCTAACTATATTTATAACCTATCATACTAACCTGGGAACTACCATCTGGCCTGTTCCTCTAGATTTTGCACCCTGCTTTAGGACTTTTGTGACTTATCCTGGGTTTGCACCAACTAATTACCAGCTTGCATTTCTCTGTTGAGCAGATGCACAACTATTCACAAGGTAAACCTACCAGAGCTTTCTCTATCTTATTTTGGGCCAACCTAGTTTTGCGCAGTTGCCAAGGCTCCCACTTGCAGTTGGGCTATTACCTATTTAACTGCTTTTGCCCTTATAAGGTTCACTTTCCAATCCCAATACCCGCATTCAAACTTTTTCTTTTTCTATTATTTCTTTATTAGTCCATCCCTTACTTCTAACCGATAACCTGGAAGATTCGACCTTGGCTTGGTATTAGGTACCGGTGCCCTCATCTTGTCTTGGTACATGATTTCATAGCACATGTCCTTTTTCTCCAATTTGGTTGGCTGGTCCTCCAGACACGCCCGGCATTTTTCCATTCGACTGGTTTCTCACCTGACTTCTATAGCCTCTGGTCTTGGTAGGTAGGGCCCCACTACTGGTTTTCCATGCCAGCTAGCCAGGGTTGGTGTACTCTGTAATAGCCTCACAGATTTTTGACTTTTCTAAATTGGCGGTCAGGTTGGTAAATCCCCCCACTAAAGGATCTTGTTGTTGTTCGGTTCTCCAATCTTGGTCCTAACTTCCAAATTTGGGTCTTTCCTGTGGCACTGTCGAAGATTGTAGTTATTCCTTACTCGGGTCTTCCCAAACAGGTTTCGATCATCCCGGTTTCTTGGCATTTCTACGTTGAAGCTCCCATTCTAGATAGTGCAACCAAGATTACAGATTTCTAGATCTAACTGATCGATGAATAATCATTACCTAATACAAATCTATTTTTCAAAAAATGACATCCATGGGATTCGAACTCTGCTGCTTGGTGTGGTGACGACTAGACCACTTCACTAGGCCGCCACACCTCATAATCAACTTTTTGTTAATCTTTAGTTTTATAAATCTCTTATAGACTCTTCAGGTTTTTCTCAAGAAAAAAAAACAGACTCGACTTAAAAATAAAAACAATCTAGCAATTGAACTTGATAAAATTTAAAAGCTTTTAAAAGCTACTCAACAAGAAAATTAACAAATGTCATAATTAATTGTAATAGATTATTACATATTATATATATAATTTTATTCTTGTAGTTTTTAATTACTAAATTAGTATACTAATAGTATTTTATTTTTATTTTTTTTCTTTGTAGCATCTCAATAGTCATGTTGAACAAATGAATCGGTATATCAAAATCAAAAAAATGAATTGGAAGAAATAAAAAACCAAGTACAAGTGTCTTGCAAAAATATGTTTGCAATGCAAGATTTTATAAAAAGAAATTGAAAGATAATAAAGTTCTTACTGAGCAGTAGAATTTGTGTTTTGCTTTTTAGCAAAAATGTATTGATACAATTATTAAAATTACTAAAGCAAAATATATATATTATTAATTTAAAACAATAGTAGGTTTTTTTAAATAATCTTATAGTGTATAGTCTACAAGAATGGCTCAATAGTTGTAATAAGGTTGTTATCAAGTTTGTTAAGACTCTGGTTCAGAATAATTATGATACTGATATCTTAAGTTCAGAAAAGCTTTTTAAAATGCTGTTGCTATTAATTTAATATATAAAGCTTGGCATGAAAAATATATATCAAAGATTTTTCTTGCTACTATAGCTATTAAATATACAGTCACATATTCAAAGTTGGTTATTAATATAAATAATTACATAACAAGTTGTGTAGCTATAATCGATTTTTAAAGTGGCAAGTAAATATCAAAACAAGAGAAACTATTATCTAAGAGTTTTTTATTTCTCACATTTGATTATGAGCAAAAGAGACAAAAAATTATCTAGTTAATGATTTAATATAGTCATTTGCCATATTGTAACCAGTTTTGTTGCTTTTAATATGTTATTAAAAAATAAGATTCAACATATTAACTCACTTTGGATTTATAATTCTCTTACTAGATTACAATTTAATGAACTTTTTAGTATCAATATTTAGATATAAGAAGTTATTAACAAGGAGTTACATTTTTATTTTGCCAAGGTTCTACAAATATTGTTTAAAGAAAAATTATCATTCATTAACTATATTGATTCTTTTGTAGGATCTGCTTCAACCAATACTGCCAAGATAAAAACATGTTCAGTTGCAAAATACAAAATATTGAAAATCAAAAAAAAATATCTAAGATACAAAATACAACTACTAATATTGGCTAAAATCCAAAAAGAGAAAGTAACAGAAATTGCAAATGATTTAACTATTCAACTAACTATACCTCTAATTTTCAAACCTTATAAGATTAGTGAAAAACAAAGTACTATATTCATTCTTAATCAAGTTACTGATCAAAAAGTTGATACTTTGAGATTTATATTCCTAATCCAATTAATATTAACTCTAACTCGATTGCAAGTATTGAAAAAATTTTATTATATATAGAAAAAATATTTGGTATCAAGAATGAATCTCGTAAATAGGTAGTAGTAACTTGTGATAGTATCTATTCCAATAAGTTAAAAGAAAAATTTTCTTGGTTGATTCTTGTACCAGGGCAACTGCACGAAGAAATAAATATGTTTTGTGCTTTTATAAAACTAAACTAGTAAATTATTTAAATATTTAAGTTTTATTCTTTGTATTTTTTTATTTTTATTATTTTATTTTTACTTATTTTTTTTAATATTAAGAGAAATTGATCTAAAACAATATGCAATATAGCAAGGCTATCAGACTAAAAATTAGTTTACTTATTTCAAGAAATATGCTGATCATTATAAATTCTGGAATTTTATTTGTATTATATACTATAAAGTGATTGCTAGAAAGCTTTTATGGCTATATGTAAAAAGCCATCCTATCCTAACAGTAGAGGGATATCTTGCATAAATTAAAAAGCAGCAAGATCCACTTTACTTGATAAAATATAAACAAGTTTGTTATTGGTCTTTATTTTTATAAAAGTTAGTTAATAATATATCAATTTTTTTTTTGTTTTTGTCAATAACAATAGATGTTTCTATACCTTCAAGCAAAAATTAATTATCAAAAGGCTATTAGAACAAACAATCTAATATTAAAGAAAGCTGCTAGAAGAATGGTTTCTGCCATGTAATTAGCAAAATATTACCTTATTTATCATCTTATAGAAGCTGCTAATGAAGTCTAATTAATGAAACTTCATCCTAATATATATAATATTGTGGAGAAACATGGTGTTGTCTCTTGGCAAGTTATCATGAATTACATCAAGACCTAGATGCAATTATTGAGAAAGTAAACAAGATTTTAAAATTTTTGATATCTTTTATTTTACAAGATCACTACTAAAGATTGCAATATATAACTATAAGAAATTTTTTGAGATAAATTCTATGCTAATTCTAATTAATTATAGTATTTAATTAATAAGCTTTAACTATAACAAATATTAGTTTAGAAAAAACTTATTTAAAGTAATTGGTATAACAGTAATCAATTCTCAGGACCAAGGATCCACCTAGAATAATTATGAAGTGCCAAAAATTTTAGACACTTTTACAAAGTCTTAAATTTTTAGATTTGTCAAATTTGAGATTAGTTTGTTGAAGTCTAGATAAAGAATATGAATTGAATAAAAATTTAATAAATTTTACTTCTCTTGCTAAACAAGCTTGCCAAAGTTTTATTATTGATACATTTATTAATAAAGATATTTTTCTATTATTTAAACTGATATCTATTACAAAATAAGAGGCTAAAGATCAAAAGAATAAAGCAAATATAACTATACTAAATAGCTTGACAAAAGTATATGTAAAAAATATTCAGAGCTAAGGTCAAAAAGAAAAAGTAAATTATTAGATATACTACAAGAAGTAAAATACCTATTGGATTTGAATAATAATCAAAATTGTTTAGAAAGTTCATGTAGAAATAAATTTTTTTTTTTTTTAACAATATACGTTATACTTTATTTAACTAATTATTCTTTTAGAGTTCCTATATATTTCAAATAGGAAGATATTATTATTTTATTATTTTCTAAGCTAGAAAAAATTTGCTTATAAATATAATATCAAAAAAAAAAGTAATTAGTTAGATCCTGCATTTTTATAATATAGCAAAATGCTATTGCTTGAATCATATGATTTGCTATATCTTATATCAATGTCTTTTCTGTATCTGATGCTTATTAAAATATATACTTATTTTCTTATATTTAAAGTTAGCTTAATATATTTTAAATACATCTTGGCAAAAACAGATATGAAATATTTACTAGTTCAGGTATTATATTTTTTAAAATATAGTTTATATTATTTTACTAACAATTGCATCATATTTTATTAACATATTTTACTAGCAAGCTTATCTTACAGATAATTAATTTACTGACAAGTTTATTTTATAGGCAGTATATTTTACTGATAAGTATATTTTTAGCATTTTTTTTTTTAAATTTCTTTGTAAAATGAGCTATTAGTGAAATATACTGTCTATGAAGTAAACTTGTTTATATTAATTATTTATAAAATAATTATTAAAGAGTTGAATGAAACTGATTGCAAAATATATTTATTTATTTGGCTTAATAATTGTTTAAGAATTTTTTTTTAAATAAATATTAAGAATAGAAAGAAACTTATATATATAAACCATTTTTGACTTGTAATATTTATTTGGGTTTTAAGACTAAAGTTATTTTGTAGCTACATACAACTAATTTCAATCAATGACTTTAACCAAATGAAAAAGAAAGTAAATAGTGCATTACTATTTTATTTATATATTATTAAAGAATATGGTTTTTAATTTTGATTTATTTTTTAGCATATCTAAAGCATAGTTAAGATTAACAAGAACGAATACAAGCATCTAAGTATTATTGAAAATTGGCTGAAATAGATAATATTAATGAAGTATTCAGTCTTGGCTATTAATATTTAAATGAAATTGAAGTTAACTAGGATAAATACAAGATGTTTAAATATTATCAAAAGCATGTAGAGATAGACCATGCTAATAATATTTATAGTTTTGAATATTGCTATTATACTGGAATTGAAATTGAAAAGAATAAAATAGATATTTATTTATTTCAAAAAAATATCTTTTTTTATATATATATATTTTATTACAATAAATTATTTGCATTTTTTTAATACAATTCTTAATTACAAATAATATTTTATATTATATTTTTTTTATTCTTGATTGCTATATTTTAATAAATATATTATTATATATTAAAATCTTATAATTGAAACTCAAAAATAAAAATATAAATAGATGTGTTAACTGATTGAAAAAACAAGAGAATGATCATGGTTACATGCTATATAGCTACTGATAATATGGGTCAGGATCGAATGAAACATCAGTTTTTAAAGATTTCTCTCTTTTTTAACACAACTTAGCATTGCAACTATTTTATTTTTCTTGACCCAACTCTTTCTAGCAGTTTTCTAAATATACTATTTTCTATTTAATAGCTGGCCTGACAAGAACATAAAGTTGTTAGTGCAAGTAATACACTACTGCTACACCATTAAATTATTATATAAATTTAAAGTATTGCACTAATGGTAATACCACCTATACTAGCAACCCCAGCAAGAAACTACTAGCTAATACTGCTTTCAATAATTCTACTGTTATAATAATATCTAGATGCAATTTACTTGCTAATTTTTTTGAAAACATATTATTATTTTAATTCAAATTACTTACTGTATTCTGCAGACTAAAAGTCTTTTAATTAATACCTTTGGCTAGCTAGTATTCTTCTAATAATATAACTAGTTGTATTTATACTTTTTGAATTATTTGCTTCAAAACTTTAAAATCAAAAGTATTTGTAAACTTTATAAATAAGTAACCTTTTTAATAAAAAATTATTATTTTAGAAAGTAAAATAAATTAATACACCTTATTTGAAATCAAATATGCTAAAACTTCTATAAATATATATTCTTGAAACTGCCTTTTAATATGCACTTAAAAAATAATAAGAAAAAGTATATTTTGGTATTTTTAGAGGTTATATATTTGGGCCAAATTGGAGTGTATATTTATATACTTGTAAAAGTTTTACTTCAAAATTTCTGGACTTTAGCTTATAAGTGTGGAATTGATTAACTTAAATTTTATTGGTCAATCTTTTAGTATACAGGATGATTTGGAAAAAAACCTAAAACAATCTAATAGATGATCATTACTAAATAAAATGTAATCTGCAATAACAAAATAATGGTATATCCCAGACTAAATTAAATAAAGCTAGTACAGATAAAATTGATTCAAGTTTATTAGCAATCAAGTAGTAAAACTTTGTAAAAAAAATGATAAATATTCTTATAAATAGTAAGCATCTAGTCAATTCTCTAAAAAAAATAGATATATTATTCTTTTGAAAAGTAATTATTTATTATACATATATTTAAAAATTTAGGTACAGAAAAATTTATATTATTATTTAATATCAAAGCTAAAGAATTTGTATAAAATACTATAAAAATATTAGTATCAAATAATAATTTATAACTATATTTAATAGAAAATTTAGATACTTCATAAAATTCAAATATAACTAATAATGAAGAGTTGAATAATAAAGATAGAAACTTATGTGTTGAAAGTAAAAAAGCTAAAAAAAAATAGGTCTGAATTAGAAATTATAGAACAATACAAAAAAACTCTTATATTATAAAATTTTTTAAATAGATTTTTATTGATATATAATTTATAATTGTTTTTTATTAATTAAAATTAATCATTATACATCAATTAACTTGTTATAAATCAATATATATTAAAAATTGATTATTAATAATAATAAGAATAAAATCAATATATAGTATAACCTGTCAAAACCAATATTGTCAAAACTAATAACTTGTCAAAATTAATAAAAAATTGATCTACTATCTCTTAATTAAATATAGTAATTATATCTTTCAAACCTGATAACTAGGTTGTTAATAAAGTGCTCCAGACAATAATAAAATATATAACCCACTCTAAAGCACTTCAGAGATAAGTTATATGATTTATTATATACTAGAGTACTCTATTAACAACCCTACTAATAACTAGTTAAAACTAATACAAATTTGGTCTACTATGCATATCAGTTTTGACAGGTTATACTGTAGATCAAATTATCAATTATTATCAAACTAAAATTACAATATATTAATTATTATATTATTAATTAATTATTAGTATTATGTTATACTTTAATTAAATATATATAGAACTTTAATTAAATATATGCTTTAAATATTAGATATACACTTTAAATAATAGATATATACTTTAAATATTAGATATATATATTAAATATTAGAACATAAAACTGTTTACTAAATATTCATTTATTTTTTCAAATTTTGCAATTATATATACAGTTTTAGAACATAAAACTGTTTACTAAATATTTATTTATTTTTTCAAATCTTGCAATTATATATACAGTTTAATCTTATACTATCTATAGAT
>CAJVPU010002302.1:0-10879 GCA_910591775.1 Dentiscutata heterogama | reverse complement strand
TAGAGTGGTCAAGACTCACCTAGATTTTAATGATAAGTATGTGGTTTGTATGTATGCTATATTGAATCCATGCTGTAAACCATTGCTCAAACTTCAGCTGTGTCTGCCCTTTGGGGGGCAGGTGCTATTGTCCTCATGTAGTTAGTCTGCTATACCACAAGGGCAGCTATAAGTATATTTTTTCCGCTGGCACTTGGTGTGGGTATGGGCTTGTGTTGTCATTATCTTGGTGTGAGGTGCTATGTTGTGTTGTTTTTTCCATTTTGCAAATCTGTCACAGTATGGCTTCCAGATTTGTTCGTAGATTTCGGCTGATGTCAGAAGTAGAATTTGTATGATGATGTCTGCTGATTCTTTATATAGTAGATCGGAGGTCTGAAGTAGTTGTAGTAATGGGGATGAGATTAGGCCTTTTAAGGTAGATAATAGTTGGTGTGTCTGCAAAGAGGGGTTAAGTGAGTAGTTGAATGAGGGGTGAGATTTGATAAGGTCTACTATCGCATTGCGTTGGGTTAAGGTTGAGTCACCGAGATATTTATTGACTATATGATTGGTTGAGGTATCTATAATCTGCTTGGGGGTTGGTAAGCTGTTACAGCTGATCCAGTGGTTGGGTGAGTCAGGGTTGCCACAGGAGAAACAGGTGTCAGCATAGTAGGTTTTTGGTGCTATAAGGTGGAGGTGAAGTGAGTAGGTAGTTCGTTAAGCAGGAATTTGATTCTAAATGCCTTCATTTGGTTTAGTTTAGGTGAAGTAATGCTAGTAGCTGTTTTTAGATTATAGTTGAGATAGAGCTAGGTGAAGTTTTAATCAATTGTTTGGGTATAATGTTCTCATTCTGTATTACGCTTTTGGGATAACCATAGTGCTATTGTAAATGCTCTGCCTATATTTTTAACAAATGTCTAGTTGGTTTTTCTATATTATGTTGTTTCCACTGGATGGTGAAGTGTGGGTTGTGTATATTTGTGTGGTTAAATAGAAGAGTTAGTGTGGAGGATTGTTGGTGTGTTTTGGCCAGAGTATCTGCCATGTTGTTAAATCGGTCATTGGAGTGTGTCTGAACTTTGTGTAGTGTTAGCTAGATATTGAAGGCCTTGATAGCATTAAGAAGTGTATGCCAGATTGGCCAGTAGTTGAATTTAAAGTATTTAGAGGATGTAGGAGGGGTGTTGAGAAGTTTATAGTACTTGGAGATAATAGATTGCGAGTCTGTGAATATGTCGACCTTGGCACTACACGGTAGTGTAGCTATAGCAGATAGGATGGCCAGTAGCTCAGCTTTGTATGATGAAGGCCAGTTGAGGATTTTGGCAGAGAAGCTATTACAGACTTGGTTGTGATTAATTTGAACCCAGCCAACCCCTATTGAGCAGTTGCTGGTGTTTATGTTTGATACTGAGCCGTCTGTATAGAATGTGAATGTGTGTGTATGGATATTGCTAAGAGCGTATTGTGTTAGTAGCTGGCATGCTGTGTTGTTGTGGAAGAGAATTGAGGCCAATGAGTCTGTGATATTTATATTGAGTAGAGGTGGAATAGTAATAGGGTGTTTAACTGCTATAGAGTAGAGAAGGTCTATATAGTTAGCATTGAGTTTGAGTTCTTTGTTTTTTGTTTTTCTACCAAGGAACTGTGTAGATAGTGTGGTGAAAACTTCGAGTGTGCAGTGGTTGGCAAGCCAGTTGGAGTTCAACTTGCAGCCGGGGTATGGGCTGCATGTAATAGGGGGTAAGGGGTATGGTAAGTAGTGTCTTGTATTTATATTGTGTTGCCAGTGTGTAATAGAGACTGTGTTGGTTTGTTTGAAGTTCCTTTTTATTTGGTCTATAATAATTTCATCTTGTAGATAGGTAAGTATCCATGGTTTTAGTCTTTTTGGAATAGTGTTGGACTGGTAAGCAAAGGGGTTAGTGCTTGGTGGTTGGTATTGTGTGTGTATTAATTGGTGTTGTGAGTTGTCGAGAATAGTGTCTTCTAAAAATGAAAACAGCCTGGTTTTTCCCTTTGAGTAAGTGTAGAAGCCTTGGTAAGATATGCTACCATTCAAGTAGGTATTTATTGTCTGCTAAGCTAAGCTGCTCTAGGTATAGGATGCGCTTATTTTGAAGCTGTTGTTTAAATATACTGTACTTGGGGCTTTTAGAGAGAATAGATTCTAGTGGTGAGTTGCTATCTTGGATTAGTTGGGGCCATGCTCTATCTGAGTTTATAGTTAGACTGATGTCGGCTTGTTGTAGTAGCTATATTATTTTAAATGTGGTAGTATGCCTGTTGGGTCTCTCTATAGTAGGCTGTGGGTGTTGAAGGGTGCTAGTAGTTGACCAAAGGTTGTTTTGCAGTTGTTGTAACCTGATATGGGTAGTAATACCAAGTGTAGAACTGTTGTTGATTCTCAGAAGCAGGTTGTTGGCATGGTGTTGGAGTTGTGTGTCCCAAATGTTGTGGATATTGTAGATTTTATGACAGAGCATTGTGCTATTGGAAATAGACTGGGATAAGTGAGATTTGTGTTTGGCAATTGTGAGGTACTTGCCAAGGATCTGGTTACAAGTGGATTGGGGGATAATGATATTGCGGATTCTATACTCCAGTGTAGGGATTATGACTGTGTTAATAACGTAGGTTATCTGTTTGTTAGTAATCTTTTTCTGGTCCGCAGTGTAAGCTAAGTTTAGAGCTTCGTCTTTAATGAGCTTGATCTGTTTAGAATGCTTATTATTAAGTATAAACCAGCATCCTAGGAACTTGAAGGGCTGGCTGGTAGAAATTGTCTTTAGGTCTGTTTGTAGAAAAGAGATACTAGCATCGGTTTGGTTGGATTCAAATGTAGATTTGGACGGATTGACCTGGATGTTTGCCATATTGTAAAAGGATAATGCAGTTAGTATAATTCTTTCTAGATCTTCTTTGGTTTGAGCGATCCAGACGGTGTCATCCATATATGCAAGAACTAATATGGAGCAGCATAGCCTCTTAGTTGAGGGTGAGATTAGGCTTGTTTGCTATACAGTATGCATTGCATATTCTGGTAGTTGTGTGGAGATTTTTGTAATTAATGAGTCATAGTAGATTCTCCAGAATAGTAGGTGATGGTTTCTCCCTGGTCAATACTATTTTTAACAACATAGAGGTTTGTGAGGCCTAGGTTGGTTATGACTCTATTGGAGTGATCAGAAAGGAGGTTGGTAAAGATATTGATAAGGGGTTCAGGCATGCCTATTCTGTGTAGTGACTTTCTAAAAAGGCTGAAGTTGACAGAGTTATAAGCCTTGCTCATATCTTGTAATAGTATCTATAGCTGGTTGGAGTTGCATGCTGCATCTTCTATAATATTGTTGAGAGTATGGATTGGGATTGAGGTGGAGTTACCTGGAAGTGCAACGTAGTTGAATGGGAATAAGATTGAGTGATTGGATAGAATATTGTTTAGCCGATTGGTGAGGAGTTTAGTGTATAACTTTTTAATATATTCAATAAGGCTGATAGGTCTCGTGTTGGCTAGATTCCAATCAAAGGTTGGTTTTTTGGATATGGAGTATTTTCTGCCCTCTTTCCACTGTTTGGAGACTGTTTGGGTGATGAGGCATCTGTTAAGGAGTGCTGTTGTGGCTTGTAAAAAGATTGGGCCTGTATGTTTAAGCATCTCATAGCTTATTTCAAAGGGCCTGCAGGCTTTGTTGTTGGGTAATTGGCTGAAAGTGGAGAGGACCTCTTCCTGAGTTATGGTAGAGAGTGCTTTCTGGTACCAGCTTTGTTGAATGTGGGGTAGAGGGTTATATTCTGTTTGCCATTCAGTGTTAAATAAGGTCTCATCAATTGGACAGGTTGCCATCTAGTCATTGAAGTGTTGCTAGATATGTGTTTTGATCATAGTGGGGTCTGTGATAATGTCTTGGTTTAATTTGATATTGTCAAACTTAATGGGGTCTCTGTGCTGATTTAGGATGCTGTTAAGCATAGAGGTTGGATTGGTTTGGAGCTTGGCACATCTTTTGGAGATTGCCTCTGTGATTTGGTGGTTTGTTTGTCGTATGTTTTCTAGGTTGCGTAAGTAGTACAGCTTCTTCTATTCAGTATTGGCTTTGGTTATCCAGTCAGTGTTGGTTGTAAGGAGAGGTATTTCTAGGTTGTGTAGTTTGTTGAGGTCTGCTATTAAACTTTTTAAGTGAACTGGTGGTCTGTTGGTTGGTCTTGGTTTGGTGTTTTACAACCCTAATTATATTTTTGAGCTTCTTGAGGCTATGGTGGAGCTGGGTGGCTTTTGGAGAGAATGTGTGATGAAAGTTACGAACTGTGAACTTTTTATTGGGAATATGCTAGAGTGCTGCTGTAATAAGGCTAGTTTAGATTTTGTGCCATGTAGTTTCTAGGGACTCTGATGTTGTGGATGTGAGGGGTGTGTTGTGATGCTGCAGGTTTGTATTGACTTGGTTTGCGAAGTCGTCCCACTTTTCTAAGTTTATTGCTTTGTATTCAAAGACTCTTCTTCGAGTATGGGTTTTGTGTCTTTGTTGTCCAGTGGTTGTATAGGGGAAGAACTAGCATGAGATTAAAATCTTGTAGTCACTTTGGGTACTAGTTTTGGGATCATCTATATCATATTCTGTGAGGTATTGCAGTATTGGTTGGTATGCCCAGATTAAATCAATTTCACTGCTTGAGTTGGCTCTGTGCCATGTATATGTGGATTTGTGAGAGTGTGTGGCTAGGTCATACATATTATTAAAGGCAAAGAATTAGAGAAGTTTGTATTTGATTGACTGGGAATGGATATTGTTAGTAGATGTATTAAAGTCTCCTAGAGTTATTAGATAAATTTTAAGTGCTTTGGCCTGTTGTAGCCACTAGATTATAGTGTTCTGTGTTTGTAGCCGGAGGTGTACCTCATTGCTAGGGAGGTAAAGGGAGATGATTCGGAATTTAAAATCGAGTTTGAAGAAGAAATCAATGGCTATAGCATATCTGGGTATTGTGCTGATATTGTGAATATGTGGGGTAAGTATATTACAGACCATAATTTCTGTTCCAGCCTTTGAGCTATCTGTGCATGACTAGAAGTAGGTGAAGTGTTGGGTTTTTAGGCACTTTTGGAGCATTGTTCTGCTAGACAGTTTGGTTTCTGAAATGCAGATTATGTCTAAGGCTTGTTGTAGGCAGTAGTGTTTCCATGTTTTCTTTTTGGTATTTGTATAGAGGCCTTGTACATTGTGTATACAGATTGAGAAAGTTAGTGGGTGTAGGGTAGGTGTAAGTTGGGGGATATTGGGATGGGAGATGTTTAAGTTTTGTGTATCGTGTGTAGGGAGGTTAGAGAGAGAGGAATTAGTGGTGTGTAGCATTAGGAATTTAAAGTATGTCCATTTGGTCAGGACTGACCAATGGGGGGTATTGGTGGCTGTAGTGGAGGTTATTGTAGCTGTAGTCTCTATGGGTTCAATGGTGAGTAGTTCTGTTGTAGTCATGGTTGTGTCTGTATCTGGGATAGGTGTAAGTATTGGAGATGTCTCTTCTAAAGCTAGGGTATTACTTGCAAGTGAAATTACAGTGCTGGGAGTGTTGGGTGCTCTGTAAATGTGTTGTCAAATATGCTCCACTTGGGCGGAGGAAGAGGTGGGAGTTTTAGTAGGAAGTCAGGGATTGATTTGATAGTGTAGTGCTGTCTGAGTACTTTTATTGTAGGTGTAATATCGGGTTGGTTCTGGATTGGTAGAGAGACGATGACTTCATGTTTGGCAAGGTCCTTAATGATTTCCTCAATATTGCTGGGAATATTAGAAAGGTTTGGATTGGTAGTTGATTCAGTAGTACTTTGTGGATTGGCATTTTCGATTTGAATCCAGCTAGTAGGGAGCTGGGTGAAGTAGTAGTGGCTACATAGTAATTTGGCAGTAGCTGAGAGCTGTTGTGGGGTAGTGATTGGCAGAGAGATATTGAAGCTTTCAAGGACTTCCTTAGCCATAGGGAGGGGAGGCTTGTCGGTCAGATTCGCTTGCATGATTTCGGGTGGAAGAGGATACCAGATTCAGTAGTTTGTAGAAGCTTGCTTGATAAATTCTTTTGCTTCTGCATCATTTGTAATAGGAAAAGTAAATTTCATAGTGGTTTTAATTTTGCTGGTGTCTTTGGGCAATAGAGGTTTGATGACAAAAAAATTATTTGGTAGGAGTTTGAAGGTATAGTATTCTCTAAGCACAGTGATAACGTTTGTGAGAGGAATCATAGAGGTAGCTGGGTTGAATAGGAAGTATTTTCAAACTACGGGGTTAAGTTCTTGGTAAGACGAAGGAAGGGGCTTCTTGGGAGGTGGGAGTTTGAAGTAGGTATCGAGAATTTTGGTTACTGTGTAGTAGTCTGCTAGTTTTTTTTTGTATGCTGCTAGGTGCTGAAGAGAGGATCGATGTGAGATCAGGAATAGCTAGCGAAGGCTAGTAGGGAGAGTAATATAGTGTAAAGGTAAGGGAGGGAGTTTGGCGAAGTAGGTTGCTGGTAACTTAGAAAATTTGAAGATTCTTCTCAGAGTATTGACTATTGCTCTTGTGTGTGACTGTTGTGTAATTGGGAGCTTAAATGGGAGAATATTTTGGATTTCTGTGGAGATTTGGTCAGGCATGTCCAGAAGTGGCATTAGTTTGCTTTCTAGTGTATTATTGATTTGGGTTTTGATTTCTTTGGGGGTCTGTTCATCTGGGTTTTTGATTTGTAGGAAGCCTCTAGCATACTAAACTACTCTGTATATTTGCCTTGGTGGATGCTTGCAAAGTTGAAGTTAGAGATGTATTGTGTGATAAGCATTCTCTTGAGCATTGTGTGGATAGTGTTGCAGGTTATGGTGTTGGTAAGTGTAATTTCATTATCTTTTTTATATACTGTAAGAGCTCTGTTAAAGAGGTTGGTATATTCTTTTTGGTGTGCAGGTGTGGTTTTAGGTTGCGGGTAAATATTGTAAAGAATCTGGTGTCAAGGTGTACAAATTTTAGGAGGATTGCTTCTGGCAATTTAAATTGGGTAGGTATAGTAGTTAGCTTGTAGCAGGTGAGGTTGTATATGCCTTCTGGAGTAGTAAGTGCGGTTGTGATAGCATCATATGTCTAGGTCTCTATATTGAAGGGGGTGTTGAAGGGTGTGAAAATTCTGCTATGTACAATTGTGGCCCATTCCATGTCATCGGAGGCATCAGTAACCAGTAATTTGAGGTTGGTTTTGGTGACTTGGCTATATGATAGTTTGGTTGTGGGTGCCTGGTTATTTGTAAAAGGTCTGGAGGTGGTAGAGGAACTACCAGGAAGCACTTTGGCAGCCTTGTTGGAGGTTGTAATTAATGGTGATATGTTTTGAGCTCTTTTATGATTGATACTGGCATTGGGTGTAGTGATTTGACCTAGAGGTGTGCTAGGTCTGGGTGTAGAGTAGGTAGTGGTGATAGTATCACTGGCGGGATTAGTTAGGGGTGTGGAGATAGTTGGGTGGGGTTTGTGTTTTTGTTTGCATTGCTGTTTGTAGCTGTGCTTGTGTTTGTTTGGTCACTAGCTGAGTCGTGTAGTGGTACCAGTTCTTTGGGGGCTAAAAGATGTGTATTGTGTTCACTGTTGCTTTTGTTAGACTCGTTGTCAGATTCAATTTGTGTAATAGAGTTGTATGGGATTCTGGGCAGGTTGGGGTTACTTTTAGCCTTGGTGTATAGTTTCATACTACCTTCGTAGGCCTGAATGGTTGTATTAAGGTCACAAGTGTGGGTTGATTTAGGGAATTTGGCGCTGATATTGACAATATTGTTTTTCTGTGTTGTGAGGTCGAAGAGAACTGATTGGGTAATATCTTCGTGTTTGCAGATCCATTGGGGAGGGTAATTTGCCAAATTTGGAATTCTTCCTGATTTAGTAATATCAATGTAGAAGAGGAAATCGTTGGCATGTTCTGAAATAGAGAAGCTGACTGTAAAGATAAGTTTGGACCAATCTTTGATAGTAATTTTGATGAAATTTTTTGTGTGTTCAGTTTCTGGAGTTGGTGGTGTGGTGCTAGATAGATTGTCACTAGGTTGTGCAGGTTTGCAAGATGGGAAAAAATGGCTAAAGAAAGAAGTGGAGCTTTCAGAAGTCATATTTTTGCTGGGGGGCTAAGGTTTAGTAATTTGGATATTATGATAGTTCTTGGTGTTTTTGTATAGCAGGCCGGTGGTGCTTGGAGCAGGGCTGTTTAAATGTTGACTATCCTTATAGCTGCTTTTACGAGAGGATAGAAAAACTGTTTTTTTGTCTTTTGACAAGTTTATTGCTATTTACTTGATGAGAAAGGAGCTTTTAAAAAAAAAAATACATCTCTTTTAAGTACAACTAAAGGACCTGAGTAACTTTACTTAAGAGCTGAATAACTGTTTACTTAGTAGGTTTTTGAAATAATCTTGCAGGAAAGTTTTTTCTTCTTGTTTCTGTTTTGGTAAAAGTGATCTACAAGAAGAGTTTAGTATAAGATTTTTACTATTTAAAACTATACTATTAGACAATTATATAAAATCTTTACCAATATCAGAATGTACTGGTACTTTTTCTTCACCAATTTCTAATATGAATTTAGCAAATTTTTTTTGTTTATCATTATTTTGTTGAATTTTTATATTAATTTTTAATTTCAAAATATCAAATTTCTTCCAAAAAACTGAAAATTTTAAACATGCATCAACAACTTGACCTCGAGTATCTCAAATTACTATAGGCAAAATTTGTCTAAAATCACCACCAAGAATCATAATTTTTTCTCCAAAAGGTTCATTATTTTCTAATATATCTTTAAAAGTTCTATCAACTACCTCAAAGGCAAGCCTATTTATCATTGGTGCTTCATCTCATAGAATGACTTTAGCAATCTTAATTAATTCTGCTAATTCAGATTGCTTTTTAATATTTACTGTTGTGTTATTATCTATATTATCTAATAGAATTCTAAATCTTGAATGAGCAGTACTTTTAGCACTCATTAATAAAGCAGCAATTCCTGATGATACTAAAACAATTGCAATTCTATTTAAACTTTTTTCTATTGATCTTATATAAACTAAAATCATATTATATAAAAATGTTTTTCTAGTTTTTTCAGGTCTATTTATAAAAAATAATTTTTGAGCAATTTTATTTTTAATTGCTTTTATAATAGTATCAAATATTAATTTTTAATCATTATTTAATTTACTTTAATTTTTTAAAACTTGATTAATTTTATTTTGATCATAATTTAGTTCATCAGCAATTAATATATCTTGTTGATTTTCTTCTAGCAAATAATATTCTGGCATTAGAAGTTCTGAAAAATAAGAAAGAGCCATTTTATTTTGAATTAAAAATTTTTCAATATATACCAATACTTTTGTAATTGCTAGATTTTCTTTATTACCTTTTTTAAGAAAATCTTTAATTAAATATTTAGCATATTTTTTCTAAAGAGTTTCTACATCTGTAGGTAAACAATATATTAATATTGAGGCAAATAATAATTTTAGTTGTGAGGGCATTTTAAATAAGATTGCTTCTTCAAGACAGTCAACACATTCATTATCTTTATTCACCAAACCAAGTTGATATGCTATATTTTCATAAGTATTATATACTACTTGATCTATTGTTTTTAAATCTTCAAATGATTTAGAACAATAAGTTATATTTAATAATAACCTTAAGTAAAATCTCTCTTTAACTCTTGGATTAACAAAATATATTCGAGAAATTACTTTTTCACTACTTTGTTTTCTTTTTTGCCAATTATTAGTTTTTATTTTCTAAATATAGTATTTAGAAATATCTATATATCTTAAATTTTAAAGAAGTTTATCCTCAGAATTATTAGTACAAAGTTCAAAATATCTTGTTAATTTTGTATGTTGTGCTTTATCATGGATTAATAATAAATTTTTACTTTCATAAAAAGTAACTTGTTGTTGATTAGATAAATATACTGGAAGCCTTTTAACTTTATAAAATCTTTCATATAAACCAAAATTAAATAATCTTCAATTTTTTTCAGAAGCAGAAACATATCTGCATCTACATATTTTTTAATTTCATTGTTTGGATTATTTAATGAAATTAAAACCCTATTCTGACCTTTATATATATTTTTATAGAGATATTTTATTGACTTAACACTTGAATATATCTCTATATTTATATAGCAGTTATATTTTTGACTAAGATATGGATTATAAGGAACAATTCATCTATTATTAATTGTTAATGAGTCTTTATTTTTTTAAAATCTTCTAAAATTTTGTCTTCTTCTATATATAGGGTATCCAAATTTATTTGTAGATGTTTTATCAGCAAAATTTTTAGGATGATTTTTACTGCATTTTCTATCAATTATACATGAAGATTCTAAATTAATAAACTTTTCACAGGGTTCATATATTATATTTTTAGTTACTATTTCATATAATTTTGGTTGTGTTTTAAAATCAGATAACTTTGCTGATACAATTTGATCAAAATTTTCTGGAGTTTTTGGTTTATATTTAGATGCCAATATTATTAATATATATGCATGTAGCATTCCTCTTTTTTGAAACTCAATTACATATACATGTGCAATAACTTTTCTTAAAACTCCTTTTATAAACAAATCATCAGTTATTGCTTTTAATTTTAATTTAAAAACTCTTGCAATCAAATCTGGTCTATCAGAAGCAGTTTGGTTTAATAAAAGTTCTTTTATAATTTCTTACTATTTTGGATTGCATGTAACTGTTACAAATAAATCAGGTTTTTCAAATTCTCTAACAATTGCCATTGAATCTTAATACAATTGTTGTAAATATCTTGGAGATTCTGTAAAGCTTGATGATAATATTTTTCTTTGCCCAATTTAATTAAGATTGGCATCTTCTTCT